>JACEIK010010921.1:3792-27995 GCA_018107945.1 Datura stramonium
TAGTGGAGTAAAACACTAAGGGCAAGCTTATGGTTCACGACATGATGCATGTGAATTCTTTGGGAGAGCGAGCGTAATCTTATTCACATACCCCTACATGCAGTGCTTTGGAAATTTTACGAGTGAACATGGGGTAACTCTCTTGTGTTGTGAGGGCACATGCTTAATGAGAGATAACATTCATGTCGGATGTATTGATCGGTTGATATGCACGAGTTTGCCAAGATCGAGAGTCGATTCTTGAGGTTAGGAGGTCTTAATGTGGTGTATTTCATTTCATTTGTGAAACCGTGCATGCTCTCTTGATGATTTGCTATCTTAAATAATCCTTATGGCCATAGCTTGAATGGTCTCGCCAAATTAGCTATGCGTGAGTTTCAATTGCATGAGATGTGAAAGGATTGTTTGAGGACGAACAAGGTTTTTTAAGTGTGGGGTAGGTGATCTTGGGCATAATTGCATGCCCAAGTGATGCTTTAATACTTCATTTCTACTTGTTTATCCACTTTTATATGTGCATTCTCATGTGTTTGTATGTAAATGTGGATTTATAATAACCAACATGATTAGTGTTGTTTTGCAGTCTAGAAGGAATCTTTGGAAGCTAATCTACAAGTTGGTGAAGTGACGAAATGGACTTGGAAGCAAGAAGCGGAAGTCGACAAGGAAATTGGCCAAGTTTGGTGCTCCGCGATGGAGGCCGTGTCATGCTACCATCGCGGAAGCATTCTGCCTAGAAGGAATTTTAACTTGATTTCTAGTGGAGGTGTGCGATGGCACCGCGTCACGGAGCCTAAGCTCTGTGTTTACCTCCGTGCCACACTGAAGACAATTACCTGGAAGCTGAGTTCTAGTGAGGCTCCGCGACTGGGCCGTGGCACGCAGCTGATGCTCAGTGATACACTCCGTGCCACGTTGCCAGTTATTCCGGAAAAAATTTCTCACTTGTATAAATAGCACACTTAGGTTTTATTTTAAGGTATCTGACATTTTGAGGAAGAACGTGGATAGCAGGCAGTTGAGAAGAAGAATTCCTAGGGTTAATTCTCTTCCTTTTCCTCTTTAATTTCAATTTCTTATATGATTTCTACTTGTTTGAAGATGTTTATTCCGAAAATGAGTGGATAATTCACCTCTTGCTGAGGTTAGGATAATTGTAGAAGAATGTAATTAATGATTATTTTCAGTTTTTATCTTCTCTATGACGGTTGTTCTACCAATTCTTGCTTTTACTACGTTAATGTTTGGCCAATGTTAATGTATATTCTAGAATTCCAATTTCGATTCCGAAAGGGAGACTAATTNTCCGAAAGGGAGACTAATTGGATAGATGTGAATTGGTGGAATATGTTCTTTCCTTGGTTGAGAAATTAAGGAAAGATTTACGTTCAGAATAGAAATATATATGTAATGTCATATTTGGTCATGTATGGAATTTGTTATGTATAGCTAGAGCATGGGGTTTTTGCATCACAGAAATGTGTAATGCAAGTCTTGTGATTCTTTAATTGGTGTGGAGTCGAAAGATCCAATTGATGGGTTATTAACTCCCGACTAACAATCGAAGAGAAGATTGACTGAACTTTAATTAATAAATTACATCCCAGCATGTTTTCCTTAACCTCAGCTTGTTCGTTGCTATTGTTCAGACTTTAACTTACAATATTTATTTAGGTTCACATTAACTATTAAACTTGACTCAAAAGCATTATTTGTTTTGGTTGTCTACCTGCATAATGAAATCATTTACTAATAATTAGGAAAATTACTGCCATATTACAGTCCCTGTGGGATCGAACTTGGCTTGAAATAAAGCCACTTTATTACTTGTATGACCACGTGCACTTGCGTGTAGTTGGGATCGAACAGGCCCCAATGCAGTCGTTATCTAGTGTTTCGTCCAAACCTAGATGTAATCAGAGGGGTTGAGCATCCGGCTATAGAGGTCAGAGGAGCATGTCAGGAGAGCCCAACATTCTAGTTTGCGATAGAAGTGGTAAGAGGCACACTGATGAGTGCTTAGCAAGTTCAGGCGCATTCTTCGGGCGTGGAAAGCCTGGACACATGCTCAAAGATCACCCTTCATCAAGATAGGGCCATGGTAGAAGTTGTGATCCAGCCACCAGTTCAGCAGCTCCACCAGCATGTCCAGCTCAGCTGGCTGCATCCACTAGTACAGGTGGCGGCCAGCTCCAGAACAGGCTCTATGCACTTTAATCTTGATAAGAGCAGAAGTGCTCACCCGATATGGTTATAGGTATGTTATGAGTATTTCATCTTGATGTGTATGCATTGTTAGATCCAGGGGCTACCTTATCTTTTGTGACTCTTTATGTTGTTAGTTTCAGAGTCAATCTCGAAATCCTGTTAGAACCCTTCTGAGTCTCTACTTCAGTTGGTGAGTAAGTTATAGCTCGACAGGTATACAAAAATTTCCATGTCACAGTCCTTTAGAAGCCACCTCAGTCGACCTAGTAGAGTTAGACATGACCAATTTTGATGTTATCTTCTGCATGGATCGGTTGTATGCTTGCTTTGCTTTGATAAATTGTAGAACTCATACGGTAGAGTTTCGGTTTTCGGGTAAACCAATCCTAAAGTGGAAGGGTAGTTCAGTTGTTCCTGTAGGTCTCTTAGTCTCCTATCTTAAGGATAGAAAGATGATCTCTAAGATTTGTATGTACCTTCTAGTTTGGGTCAAGGATTCTACGTCCGAGACCCCGACTCTTCAGTCAGTTCCTGCTATATGTGAGCATTTCGAGGTTTTCCCTAATGATCTTCCAGGAGTCCCTTATGTGTAGGAGATTGACTTTGGTATTGACCTTCTCCCTAATATGCAACCCATATCCATTCCTCCTTACAGAATGGCTCCAGCCGAGCTAAAGGAGTTGAAAGAATAGTTTAAAGACCTCCTAGATAAGGGTTTCATCAGACCTAAAAAATCCCCATGGGGTGCTCTAGGTTTCTTTGTTCAGAATAACGATGGTTCTCTTCGTATGTGCATTAATAACCGCCAGTTTAACAAGGTCAAAATAAAGAATAAGTATTCCCTTCCTAAGATTAATGACCTATTTGACCAACTTCAAGGTGCTAAGTGCTTCTTAAAGATAGACCTCTGATCCGGACATCATCAGCTTAGAGTTAGGGAGAGTGACATTCCGAAGACAGCCTTCAGGACTCGATGTGGTCACTATGAATTTGTAGTTATGTCTTTGGGACTAACAAATGCTCCTGTAGCTTTTATGGATTTGATGAACAGGGTTCAAGCAGTATTTGGACATGTTCATGATTGTATTCATAGATGACATTCTCATAAACTCTCGGATCAAGAAGGAGCATGTCGATCATTTGAGAATTGTGTTGCAAACTCTCAAGGATTGCCAACTATTTGCTAAATTTAGCAAGTGTGAGTTTTTGTTGAACTCAGTAGCATTTTTGGGCCATTTAGTATCTAGCGTGGTGTGAAGGTGGACTCTCAGAAGATTGAAGCGGTGAAGAATTGGCCTAGACAAGTTAGTCCTACAGATATTAGGAACTTTTTTGGTTTAGCTGGCTATTACAGGAGGTTCATAGAGGGATTTTCATCCATTGCAACACCATTGACTAATTTGACCTAGAAGAACGTCAAATTTCATTGGTTAGATGCTTGTGAAAAGAGTCATCGGGAGTTAAAGACTCGACTTACTTCAACCCCAGTATTGACCCTACAGGAGGGCACAAATTATTTTGTTCTATATTATGATGCCTCTAGGTTTGGTCTCGACTGTGTACTGATGCAGCATGGTAAGGTCATTGCATATGCCTCTAGACAGCTTAAGACTTATGAGAAGAATTACCCGACGCATGACCTGGAGTTGGCAGTCATGGTGTTTGCCTTGAAGATTTGGAGACACTATTTGTATGGGGTGAATATGGATGTATCCATAGACCATAAGAGCCTTCAGTATGTATTCACTCAGAAGGACCTGACTTTGCAGCAAAAGAGATGGCTAGAGCTTCTCAAGGACTATGACATGAGTGTCCTTTATCATCCAGGCAAGGCCAATGTAGTGGCAGATGCTCTTAGTAGGTTGTCCATGGAGAGTGTGTCTCATGTGAAGGATGGGAGGAAGGAGTTGGTAAAGGATGTCCATAGGCTTACTCATTTGGGGTTCACCTTACAAATTCGACGGATGGTGGTGTGATTACTTAGAATAGGTCAGAATCTTCCTTGGTGACGAAAGTTAAAGCTAGGCAAGATAAGGATCCTATTCTAGTGAAGCTAAAGGAAGATATCCAGAATCAGAAGGTGGAGGTTTTCTTCTAAGGGAGAGATCATGTACTCTGATACGAGGACCAAATGTGTGTGCCAGCTGTAGATGACTTAAGAGAGCGGATGTTGAGCGAGGTTCATGGCCCTCGGTACTCTATCCAGCTAGGTTCCACCAAGATGTACTGTGATCTATGGGAAGTCTATTGGTGGAATGACATGAAGAAGGACACAGTGGAGTTTGTGGCTAAGTGTCTGAATTGTCAACAGGTGAAGGTTGAGCATCTGAAACCTGGAGGTATGCTTCATGATATTAGCATTCCTACTTGGAAGTGGGAAGAGATCAATATGGACATTAAAGGTTTGCCTCGTACACACTGACAGTATGACTCAATATGGGTAATTGTGGATTGGTTGACCAAATCAGCTCATTTCTTACCAGTCAAAACTACTAATTCCGCTGAGGATTATGCTAGATTGTACATTCAAGAGTTATTTCAGTTGCATGGAGTTCCTTTGTCCATCATCTCATATAGGGGTACTCAGTTCACCTCTCAGTTTTGGAGATCGTTTCAAAAAGGACTTGATACTCAAGTAAAGCTTCCCACATCTTTTCACCCACAGACAAATGGTCAGGATGTGAGGACCACTCAAACTCTTGAGGACATGTTGAGAGCGTGTGTGATTGATTTCAAGGGTGGTTGGTATGATCACTTGCCTCTCATCTAGTTTAATTACAATAATAGTTATCACTTTAGCATTCAGATGGCTCTATTTGAGGCTCTTTATGGGCAGAGGTGTAGNTTTGTAGTACTTCATAAAACATCTCCTTTTCATTCGAAGACATTCTCTCATCTAGTTTAATTACAATAATAGTTATCACTTTAGCATTCAGATGGCTCTATTTGAGGCTCTTTATGGGCAGAGGTGTAGATCACCTATTGGATGGTTTGAGGTAGGTGAGGCTTCATTGATAGGGGAAAATTCAGTTCATGAGGCCATGGAGAAGGTTCAACTTATTAGAGAAAGGTTGAAAATAACTCAGAGTCGTCAGAAATCTTATGTGGATGTGAGGCTAAGAGAGCTTGAGTTTGACATTGATGATTGGGTATTTCTAAAGGTGTCTCCCATAAAGGGAGCAATGAGGTTCAGAAAGAAAGGGAAACTTAGTCCCTAATATGTTGGTCTTTATAGAATTATGAGGTGAGTTTGCAAGGTGGCATATGAGTTGGAGCTACCAGCGGAGTTAGCTTTGGTGCATCCAGTTTTCCATGTAACTCTATTGAAGAAATTTATTAGTGACCCCGCCTTAGTTGTTCTGGTGGAGAAAATAGGAGAGAAGGATAGCCTTACCTATGAGGAGATTCTGGTTGAGATCCTTGATCGTCAGGTTCAGAAGTTGAGAAACAAAGAAGTAGCTTCAGTGAAGGTGTTGTGGAGAAATCAGCTTGTTGAGGGAGCTACATGGGAAGTTGAAACAGATATAATAGCTAGATACCTGCATCTTTTCCCTTCCAGCTCAGTTCCAGCATGAGGTATCAGTTTCATCCTTAGTACTCTATTCAGTTTCATATCAAGTTCATGTCTCTAAGTTTCTTTCATGTCATAACATGTATGTATGTTTCATGAATTCAATTCAGTTATGTATATCGTCCGAAGTCAGTCACTCCGTTAGTTTTTAGCATCAGTTGTTCAGTTTTGAGATTGTAGTTCTTTCCCCAGCCTTTTAGTGTGCTTATTCTACATTCAAGAATGAATGTTCCCAAGGGGAAGATAATGTAACACCCCAAAAGTCCCTACGATCAAGCCTTAGACATGTAGTAGATTAAGCAGAAAAAACTACATTTTTCACTAAGGACGACTCGTAGTACGAGTCATTGTATCATGGTATGGGTCATAGGTCGAGTTATAATAAGCTACTGGTTGTCAGATCTTGGACCAACGAGTCAAGGTATGACTCGTTGTTTAGTATGATTAGTCGTGGTTCAGAGTTGTGGTTAATAGTAGAGTCTTCTGGCCCAATTATGACGACTCATGGTATGAATCATAGGAGGCTATAACGGGTCAAGGTATGACTTGTTGTAGGAAATAATGAGTCATGGAATGCAGTCGTGGATTGGAACAACTGAAGGGAGGAATGATGTCACGAGTCAAGTTACAACTCGTTGTAGGAAACAATGAGTCATTGTAGGCATCCGTGGTGAGAATCAAATAGTTGGAAATCTGGACCGGCTGACAACAGAAGGAAACCACAAGTCGTGGTTTGGTTGTACGAGTCGTGGTACGACTTGTGGTGACTGCAATGTGTTTTTCACTGTCAAATCATTAAGGGCATTTTCATAATTCTGAAGCTCCTAACTTCCTAATGACACCATTTTAAGCCCTGAAAAGAGTGGTTAAGGAGGGTTTAACCTATCCTAAGTCATTAGGCTCCCATACGTGCATTGCGTTAAGATTCCCTTTCAAGATCAAACTAGAATTCTCCTCAATTTCTTCCCCAATTTTCTTGGGCTTTCAAGGCTAGTTTAGAAATCAGTTTACCTAGGTATGTAGGGCTATGAATAGGAGATTTATTTCACCCTCATGCCCAAGCTTCTTCTCAAATTCATGAATTAAAGTTTGTAATCAAGTGAATTAATTCCTAGGGTTTTAACCCTATTCTATGAAACTACCCTATGTTATGTTTATGAGTCTAATCCCTTCATGTTCTAAACTATGTTTTAAGTCTATTGGTTAGATTTTATCCTGAATTTCATTATAAATTCATGATTTCAAGTAATTAGAAATTATACCCTATTATGCAAAAGATTTATGAAAAGTCAAGATTATGATCCATAAATTCAAGTATGAGATATCTAGTATGCATGAATGTTTATGAACTCTCAACTTATGAATCTATGATTTTGACTTATGAATTCTATTTCAAGTATGCATGATTTTATAATTTGGGCAAGCCCATGCAAGTTAAGTATGTTATTCATGATTTAGCCAAGTCTAATAAGATCAGTTCATGATATGATTTGGAGTCAAGACTCCTAATGCAGTTTATGATATTATATGGAGTCCATACTCCAAATGTTCATATTCAATCTATGTTTTGAGAATATGATTTCAGCTTTATCGAAAAACAATATGAGGTATATGCATTTTTTGGGAGTAGTGTCTAGCACAGAGTAGGCTTGCGATTTTGAGGTTCCCCAATCTCATAACTATGCGCCAACATAGGTATATATATTTGGGACCTCTCAAGAGAGTTTTCCCCCACCCCAAGGGGCTCAGCTTGATATCAATATCATGGTTTAGCGTCCTTAGCCCTGGCAAGATTTTGGATGGCTCTGCCCACTTGAGTGTGATAGTTTGGCATCACGTTAGCTCTATCGTGATGGTGTCACTTATGACGAGTCTCCCACTATTCTTCATGATTTCAGTTACTCATGTTCATGACATATGATTTGATGTTTATTAGCATGTTTGACCCAATGATCTATTTATGAGCTTTTTACTTATGATTTCAGCTATGACAAGTCAAAAGATTTCTACATTTAAATCTTGGGTCACTATTTTCAGTTATGATAACCAGCTTATAATTATGTATATCTCAGATATAGTTTTCAGCATGCAGTCCTTACTCTCATAATCTTTTGATTTATATGCATGATCTCAGCTAACATTTTACTAAGCATGTTTTACTTACCTTACATACACAACATATTCCAAGTACTGACCGCATACTCTATGCTATATCATCTCAGGATATAGGTTCGGGTGATCCAGCTCAGTCTCGCCGATAGCTTGCTCCCATCTCAGTCCAGTCCAGCCCCTGCTTGGGCAAGTCCTCATTTTTCTTAGGACAGTTACTAGATATGTCTTGCATGTTATTTTAGTTTTTAGACTTTAGCGAGCTAGTTTGGGGTGTTGTCCCATTAGCTCATCAGATATTTTAGAGGCTTTTCAGACATTATGGAGATGATTCAACTTGTCGAGTGTTGACTCCATTTATGGTCTTTGTTATATTTTAGACTTGCGCTTATTCATGTTGCCTTTAAATTTTGATTTAGTTATGCTCATGAATTGCTATGCATGTGCTATGGGTTATCTTGGAGTCATTCGTGGTTCTAGGTCCCGTGTCTCGGTCCAGGGCTATGCTTGGGTCATGACACAAACATGAATTTTGTTTGCTTTTCTTGCTTTTTCTTGAGAAAGAAGGGTGAGAACTAGGTGAGAAATCAATAGGGAGGATTTGGAGTGTTGATGTGTGGGGTTGAGCTAGAGATAGTCAAAACCCATATTCCCACTCCATTAAAGAATCAAGGCTAGAGATAGCTTGATTTCTTCTCAAGCTCTTGTGGTGATCATTTGAATTTGGCCTTAGGGTTTGAGAAAACCCAAGGCATAAACATTCCTTTCGTTTAGAAACAAGAGTATGTATTGTATCCACTGCTATCATTCTAAATCTGAATCTAAGGCAATGAAGTAAATCCCATTATAGTTGTTAGCCCATCAATAGCACACCCCTAGCCATTTCACTTGTAATTGTAACAATCGAAATTCCCCTCACTTAGTTCTAAATTTGAATTTGATATTGTTTTCTCTTTTTCCCCCTTTTTTACTTTTTGAATGTGTATAATGATGCATTCTAGTTTGAGTTAATTTATAACTTTTAGATTATCGACTCAATTCCTAATGAGATTTGACCCCTACAACCATAGGGTATATTTGTTATTAACAATGGCTATTGCCACCTCACTTAATTGGGACAGTTGTATTGAGCATTACCAAGAAATGGTGCCGTTTTCGAGGAATTGAGTTGTGATAGCCAAAGTTATTTATTGATTCAAACTTATTTGGCATCTTGTTTTTCATTTTATTTTGTTTTTACTTTACTTCTTTTTACTTTTCATTGGTGTTGTCATTTTGTGTTATAGGGTTGAAACAGGTGTGGAATATGAAAAAAAAGTGGAAGGAGAAAAAATTTAGAAACTTGCGCTAGACCAGCAAAATGTAGGTCCTAATGCGCAAAACGCAGGTCTAACGCATGTGCCAACCTGAATACCTAGAAGAAAGTGCTCAACATTGAAACATATGTTCTAGACCTATGAAACACGGGACAAGGGCGTGAAATGTCGGTTTGGCGTAGGTTATGTCCAGAATGCCTAGAAGTTCCAATGCAGATGCCTCTATCAAACTAGGGAGTTCTTTCACCCATTCCTCCCTTATTTTGTTCAACTTTGTGCATTGAAGACAATGCTTTATTTTTCTTGGGAGGGGGGGGGGTGAAGATTAACTAATCCCCAGTGATGCATGATATGATCCTATGATAGATTGGGGGACGTCATTCTTAAGGGCAAAGCGTCAGTGCTTGTTATGTAGCATCACCTTTGTAGATAGTAGTTTATAAATAAACTCTGAGGGCTTTCTTTATACTACGGTTCTTTCCCAAGGAGCAACTTTTTATCATCTTATTTTTATATTGAACCGAGTGATATTTCCCAATAATGGATTAAAAGGCAACTTTCTTAAGGGAAAATGCCCATTCTAGTATCTTTTTGAGTCTTTTGTTGCATTTGTTTTGAGAAGTACCACCAAAACTTTTAATTGGCATTGCAATTGAGTTTTGAGAAAAAAGGGCACTTAAAATTACAAATTGAGCACTCTCTTGTCATGGGATGCATATTCCTTGTTTGGCTTTTTGACTCACGGCTAGCTTTTCTAAAGTCATACTCTTTATGTGATTTTGAAAGTATGTGAACTCCTTGAATTGTGATGCCTTGTGTGGTGAGGTTTTTGGCTTAGTTCTCATGTGTGCATAATTGTCTAGAACTTACCCTAAGTGTGACTCAAGGCGAAATTCTAGATATGGCTGCACTTAGAACATGATCTTAGGCTTTCTTTAAATAGTCACTTCACCAAAATGACCTCCGTGAACATCTCTCTTTTCTAGCCAATGTTTGAGCCTTTGACCCTTTTCTTTGGTAACCGCATTACAAGCCTATTACCCTTTTATAATTCCTCTCTTGGCATTCATGCTCCCTAGTTGCTTATGTTGAAAGAATGAAAAATGGGGCTTGAAGCCCAAAATTTGGGGAGAGATAAGGAATAAATTATGCAAAAGCCTAAGTTTGGGGGTTTACAAAAAGGGGAAGAATATGTGAGTTTCAATTAGGGGTAGTACCAAATTGTGATGAAATGAATGAAATAATTATTTGAAAAACCTCTAGCATTAGAAGAAAAAGAATTCTAAAAAGGTGTTACCTCTTGCTTAAATAAGGCTAATTGTGAAACCCAAGGAGTTAGAAGGATGGTTTTTGATGAGAAATGAAGATGATGAACAAGAGAGATAAGGTAGAATGATCTCAATAAGGAAGTGGGATGTTTCAATGTTTCGCAAAAAGGAATTAGAGAGGTTCTAGTCACTAGAGCTAAATATTTGTCCTACCCTTACCCCTAGCCTTCATGATAACCTGCAAGTCCTTAGTGATTTCGAGTGTAGCAACTCTACATTAGTGGTGAGTTATACAAAGGGCAAGTCTATGGGTAAAATCGTATGCACTTGAATTTCTTTGTGAGAGTGAGCATATTTGCTTTATTCTATAATCCCTATGTGTGAAATGCAAGAAAAATGAATAGGATTATCTCTTTGTGTGAGTGGCATCGTTTCCTTAGGGTACATGATTAAATGTGTTTTAAATTGAAATGTGTGATTGATACAAGTGTGCAACGAACTTTAAGGCAAACTTTGAATGTGAATTGTCAATGATTTGAAATTCTACTTGATCTTGTTTTGATGAACTATTCCCCTTGTTTGAATGAAATGAATGCATGCAATATATGCGAACTGATTGTGGTCACCTATTGAAACTTGTGCAACATGTTTTGAGTCTTTTTTTCTTTTTCTTGAGTCGGTGTATAATTCATGGGTTGTCTTGAGTCTTAATGGTTTTATGTGTAACTCTCATGTGCTCTAAGCTTAAGTCAATTCTTTTTGTGAAGGAATGTCTTGCTTGAGGACAATCAATGGTTCAAGTTTGGGAGTTTGATGAGTTGGTAATTTACCAACTCATTAGGATGTTAAGCATGAGTTATTGATTGGTTTTCACACAATTTCGAAAGGTTTTATTCCCTTTTTCTTCTTTATGCAGACATTTGAAGGAAGCAAAGATAATGGAGGATTTGAACTAAAAGCGACCTTGATGTTGGGCATATTCTTATGCCCATTTGCCATATTTTTACTCATATTTTACCTTGTTTTGAGAGCATAATCCTTATGAAATGCATGGATTCATATTTATGTATGGCTTATGAGCTAACAAGTGTTTTTAGATGTTTTGAGCAGGAAACCAAGGAAAAAGGACTCAAAAATTATCCAAGGTTTGAAGGAAGAAGAGTACGCAAAAGTTGGCCTAGAAATATGGATGGCGTGGCACACCAGACCCCTAACTCCAGAGATAATTATGCTCAAGTTAGTCTGTTGGGTGGCGTGGTGCGTCAGGGCCTCAATTGCAAAGGAATTTTTGCTCAACACTTTGGTGTGTTGGATGGAGTGGCGCGCCAGACTCAAAACTTTAGAGAATTTGACTAACACCTTGGTGTGTTAGCTGGTGCAGTGCACCAAAAGGAAAACATCAAAAGAATTTCAAGTCAAAATTCTGGTGCAGTAGATGGTGCGGCAAGCCAGTTGCACTTCTAAAGGGAAAAAGAGTCATTAGATCTTATGCTTATAAATATAAACTTATTCTTTCATCGTATTAATCACTTTGTACGCAGTTCTTGGAAGAAGAGATAAGTTCATTTTCTAGGTTTCTTCTTTAACTTATATTTTTTATTCGAATGATGAATTCTTTAGTTTTTCGCTTGAACATAAGTAGCTAAACTCTTGTTCTAGGGTTTTGGCTATAGCAGATGATTGGAGTTTGAAATTTTGTTTATGCTAGTTCTTAATTCTTTACTAAAGGTTGTTTATACTTGCTTATTTTCATTGCTTATTTGTTAGCTTGATCACCTCACGAATATAATCTGTTGGCTTTTGGTTGAACTCGGGAGAGGGAACCAAAAGGGTTAAAAGTAAGTGCAGAATAGGTTTCAATGACTCTTGTCCAATGGGTTTAAGATATATTTTGTTGTCGATGATAGAAATATACCCTTCAACACTGTTCATTTGAATACTAGTAGCCACAACCATCATCTCATGCTTCTTCTGTGACCATAGGGATATAAGCGTTAGCGTTCATGGGATAGTTCTTGAATGTTCAGGAGAATGGAAAGAAATGAGATACTAACTTGCAACTAGCAACCTTAGGAAGAATTAGTCTAGCATATTCAAATCTGAAACTCAATTTGAAGAGAAAGTGCCAAGACCCTAGATTCTATCATCATTTGAATTACAATATTTGTGAAAAAGCGTTCAATTTATTAGTTAATTTACTTTTCAAGTTTTAGTAGTATAATCTCCAAACCATTCCCCATTTTCATATGTGTTTAATAGAATAATGACATAAAGTGTTAACCTTGAGCAATTAATATGAAAAGTCTCTGAGGGATCGATAATTGGGACTTCACTTTCCTATATAACTTGACGACCACGTGCGCTTGGGTGACATCTTGTTCTTGGTGCCGTTGTTGGGGACTTGAATATTAATTAACTATTTGTAGTTTAGGATTTTTATTCGGCTACTCTTTATTTTACGTTTTTTTGTTGGTTGTTGAAGTTTGCAGGTGTTGTGTTTAGTGTATGCTAGATACGAGAAGTCAGGGACCAATTTTGGATCATTTTGATCTTGAGATTGAGAGGACTTTTTGTAATGCCCCAGAAACTCAAAGACTAGACCCGAGACTTAAATCAGATAAAATTGGAAAATTTGCACCAGGTCACAAAATGAGTCGTTCTGTGACACGTGGGAGGTGATCACGAGTCATTAAGTGACTCGTGGTGGGGACTCTGGACATAGTTGAAAATTTTGGAAATTTAGGTGACCACGGGTGTGACCACGAGTCGTGATATGACCCATGGTAAAGAGAAAATTTAAGGCCGGGAAGAAGTGAGGCAGTGCACCTAAAGACTAGTCACCACGAGTCATGGGCCTTGCCACGACCCTTTAGGTGACCCATGGTGACCAGTAGAGGTTTTAAGGCAGCGTACCTCATGATTGGGACCACGAGTCGTGGTCACTGGCCATGACCTGTTGGGTCCCCCGTGGGGACTGTAGATCAGTTTTCCCCTGAGAGTATTTCAAGGGTCTTTCAGTAATTTCCCACCTCCTAGACCCTAAACTACGTCTCTTTAAACATATTTTCATAGTATTAGAGGGGTTAAATGGTTTCTTTCCTCATTCTCCCCATTCAGACTCTCAGAAAACAACATAGGAGTTCTCTCATAGCATTTCAGAGAAAGAACTAGGGTAGTCCTTTTCTCCTTGGTTTCTCAAAGAAATTCTTTGGGCTTCTTCACCAGGTATGTGGGAATTCGACAAGGGAATAGTTCTTCCCTTGTGTTCCCAAAATCCTCCCTAATTTCTTTATCAGTATTAGCCTTGCAGATTATCGAATGTTAAGGAATTGTCAATCATACTTCTTCAAATTCATGTGGAACATTATTTTATGTTAATTATAGATATTTCCACCAGCTTGTGACTGAAATGATGTTTGTTCTCGTGAAGTGAAATTTAGCCCTAGCCCTTGAATGAAGAAAAATCTAGAGTCTTGCCATAGTGGATAATATTGAAATTTTGCTTTATTCTATCAGTGTTGGGGACTCCCATGTTGTTAGTAGCATTAAAACTCAGTTAGATTATTGTTAATTCAGTTTTAGTAAAAATTTTAGCATACTCAGCATCAGTCAGAAATGTCAGCTGATCAGTTCAACTACAGAAATTCCCAAGGTGTTAGTAGTACCTCCCAGTTATCAGAATCATATTAAGAACTCAGTTTTACTAGGCCTTTAGGTGGTCATGATAATTTTATATAAGTAGCTCTAACCAGCCTTAGGACCCCATCTTCAGATTTCAACTTGTTCTTTAGAAGGTTACGACGCTTCTAGATAAGCAGCTCTGACCAGTCTTAGAACCCAGTTCCATAATCCAGTCCGATAAGACTCTCAGGGTTCTTATAGATAGGTACTCCTGACTAGTCTTGGGCCCCAGTTTCAAGCTATTAGCTTAGTATTCAGGGTAGGACTATCCAATAGGAGTAGGACTTAGCACCGAGCGGACTGAGGTTCTAGTGTACCCAGGTTCCCAGAACTACATTGCCACCGTAGGTTACAGTTTTATTGGCCTCATGGCCCTAGACTCTTGTGATCACCCAGTTCATGCCTCTATACCTTGGCAAGGTATATTGGGTCCTACCGATGGGGTGTATACATCGGACTCCACATCTAGCTCACGTGGTTATACTTCGGTTATAGACTCTCCCACTAGTCAGCTCAATCTAGTTTCAGATGAGTTCAGATCAGTACTTCAAATTTAGAACGTGCTATTAACCATCAAATAGGGTCTTTTAGACTGTTTTAGTTATTTCAGTTATTTAGCTCAGTAGCTTCAATTGGTCATTGCATGTCTTTCCAGTTCAGTTATTTCATTTCTTGTGTATGATTTTTCTCACTTACTTAGTACATTCAAAGTACTGATGCATACTTTTATATTGTATCTTTTTATGATATAGTTGTAGGACCTCATTCTCATCCTGGCTAACTGGTCACCCTCGGAATACTTTAGCTGTTCTAGTTGGTGAGTCCTCATCTTTCGAGGACGATGGTTATTTCATGCAGCTACTTTTTTTTCTTTTCCTATTTAGGCTTGGAGTTAGATGGGGGCTTGTCCCAGCAACTCATAAGTTGTAGTGGCTTTCAGACATAGACATGATTTTTAGATTTGTATCGGATTTTCAGTTGATTGTAAACTTTACGATTCAGCTTTATTTATCATAAAGGTTTTATAGTAGTATTTCAAAGCTTTTGCTAGTTATTCTTACACAGAATGCCAGTGTATGATAAACTAGGGGTTGACTTGGGGTTACTTGTGACTCCAAGTACCATGTCCCATCCAGAGTGTAGACTCAGGTCATGACAAACTTGGTATCAGAGCACTAGATTTAAAGTATCCTCGGATGTCTGAAAGCCGCATCGAGTAGAGTCCTTTTCATGGGTGTGAAGCACACCACTCTTATGATGGGGAGGATACGATATGTTATTAGGAAAATTCCCTTTATTTCATACTTGTTATCGTGCATTGAAATTCAGTTCCAAAATCATCCTCCTAACTCGTGCTCTATTTTGTTTTAGTAAATCATGCCTTAGCGATATGGTAATGGAAGAAGGGACGATAATGCTCACCGACCTGCCCCACTAGCCCCCCCAGCCCCTCAGGATGACTCGGAGTATACCACAGAGTTTAGGGAGGCCATTCAGCTGCTCGCTCAAACTATTAACAATCAGATGAACCAGCAGGTGGTTCCAATCAACAATAATGGGTCTGCAGCAGCTACCCGAGTGCGGGACTTCACTCAAATGAACCCTCCATATTTTCAGGGATCTAAGGTGGGAGAGGACCCACAAGGATTTGTGGATGATATTAAAAAGATCACTCAAATTATGGGTGTAAATCCCTCAGAGAGTGCCGACTTGGCTGCCTACTAGTTGAAAGGGGTGGCCCAGGTTTGGTACGAACAGTAGAAGGAGAGGAGGCCAGTGGAAGCAAGACCGGTGGAATGGGAGGAGTTCACTACAGCCTTCCTGGATAGATTTTTCCCTCGGGAGCTCAGGGAGGCAAAGGTAGCGAAGTTCATAAATCTAAGACAGGGAAATTGGACAGTAGAAGAATATGCTCTGGAGTTCACCAGATTGTCCAAATACGCTTCGAAGATGGTGCCCGAACCAAGGGCTCGCATGTTGAAGTTTGTTAATGGGTTGTCGAACCTGGTCCTTAAAGAGTGCAGGACAGCAATGCTGATTAAGGATATTGACCACTCTAGTCTTATTATCTATGCCAACATATTGAGGTAGAAAAATTGAGGGACATGGAGTAAAAGAATAAACGGGCAAGGACTGGCCAATCATATTATGGCCACCAGAGTTCTGGAGGTAGCAGCCTCCCACAGCAGAAGCAGCAGAGGGATCCAACTCCCAGCTCAGCCAGTGCCCCTACCTTTCGGTCCCGCTAGGATCGGAGAGGTGGAGCATCTGGCTCTCAGTCCTAGAGTTACAGTGCCGGTAACAGGTATCCAGCTTGCCCCAAGTGTGGCAAGAATCACCCAGGAGAGTGTCTTCAGGGTCAAGAGGGTTGTTTTGGTTGTGGACAGCTTGGTCATCGGCTTAAGGAATGCCCATCAGCATGACGAGGAAGGTCACAATCCACTACCTCGGCAGCTCCAGTAGACCGACCATCTCAATAGGCAAACACATCAAGTATGAAGGGTTTTCAATGCCAAAACTATTTTTATGCATTGTATTCTCGTCAGGATCAGAAGAGCTCACCTGATGTGGTTACTGGTATGTTACATCTTTTCCACCTAGATGTATATGCGCTACTAGATCCAGGAGCCACACTATCCTTCGTGACTCCATACGTAGCAGTCCAATTTGATATCATTCCAGAGGTCCTCTCAGAACCATTTTTAGTCTCTACCCCAGTTGGCGAGTTAGTTAGAGCTAGTCGGGTGTATAGAAATAGCTCAGTCTCAGTCTTCAATAAGGTCATTCTAGCTGATCTTGTAGAATTAGACATGGTCGGATTTGACCTCAAACTTGGCATGGATTGGTTACACTCTGGTTATGCATCTGTCGATTGCAGAACTAGAATTGTCAAATTTCAATTTCCAAATGAGCCAGTGTTAGAGTGGATAGGCAGTAGTACAGCGCCTAAGGGTCGGTTTATTTCCTACCTTAATGTCCAGAAGCTTATTTCTAAGGGATGTATCTATCATTTAGTTTGGGTAAAAGATTCCAACTCTGAGACCCCAACTATCCAGTCAGTCCCTGTTGTCAGCGAATTTCCTGATGTGTTCCACAAAGATCTTCCTGAAGTTCCTCCTAAACGGGAAATCGACATTGGTTTAGACCTTCTCCCAGATACTCTGCCCATCTTCATCCCTCCTTATAGAATGGCTCCAGCTGAGCTTAAGGAGTTGAAGGAGCAGCTAAAAGACCTTCTTGACAAAGGTTTTATCAGACCCAGCATCTCTCCCTGGGGTGCTACAGTACTATTCGTGTGAAAGAAAGACGGTACCCTCATAATGTGCATCGATTACCGTTAGTTGAATAAGGTCACATCAAGAACAGGTATCCCCTACCCAGAATTGATGACCTGTTGGACCAACTTCAGGGAGCCAGCTGTTTCTCTAAAATAGATCTCAGGTCGAGGTACCATCAGCTAAGAGTCAGAGAGTGTGACATACCGAAAACAGCTTTCAGGACTTGGTATGGTCACTATGAGTTTGTGGTTATGTCCTTCAGACTAACAAATTCCCCTGCAGCCTTTATAGACCTGATGAACAGAGTCTTCAAGAAGTATCTGGATATGTTCGTCATTGTGTTTATCGACGACATTCTGGTATACTCCAAAAATGAGGAAGAGCATGCTATCGCCTGAGGATAGTGCTTCAGACACTCAGGGATCGCCAGTTGTTCTCCAAGTTTAGCAAATTCAAATTTTGGTTGAAGTCCGTGACATTCTTTGGTCATGTGGTCTCGGGTGAGGGTATTCAGGTTGATCCTCAGAAGATAGCAGCAGTGAAAGACTGGCCTAGGCCTATCTCCCCAACCGAAATCATAAGTTTCTTAGGTCTAGCCGGGTATTACCGGCATTTAGTGGAAGGTTTTTCTTCTATAGCATCTCCTCTGACTAGGCTGACTTAGAAGAATGTGAAATTTCAATGGTCAGATACGTGTGAGAAGAGTTTTCAAGAGCTAAAAACTTGACTCACTACTGCTCCAGTGTTGACCCTACCAAAAGGATCAGATGGGTTTGTAGTATATTGTGACGCTTCTAGAGTTGGACTCAATTGCGTTCTGATGCAGTGGGGCAAGGTAATAGCCTACACCTCCAAACAGCTCAAAGTTCACGAGAAGAATTATCCAACTCATGAGTTGGAGTTTGCAGCGATGGTGTTTGTGTTGAAGATATGGAGGCACTATTTGTACGGGGCTCACGTTGATGTTTTCACCGATCACAAGAGCCTTCAGTATGTATTCATTCATAAGGACCTAAATCTTCGTCAGAGAAGGTGGTTAGAGCTCTAGAAGGACTATGACATGAGCGTGCTATATCACCCGGGCAAAGCCAATGTGGTGGCTAATGCCCTGAGCAGAGTGTCTATTGGGAGCGTGACTCGTGTTGAGGAAGGAAAAAAGGAACTGGCGAAAGATATTCATCGACTAGCTCGGTTAGGGGTGCAGTTAGTTGACTCAGCTGAGGGTAGAGTGGTAATGCAAAGCGGGTCAGATTCCTCTTTGGTTGTTGAAGTTAAGTCCAAATAGGATGAAGATCCCATCTTACTTAAACATAAGGAAGCGGTTGTTGAAAAAGAGGTTGAGGCTTTTTCTCAAGGGGGAGATGGTGTGCTACATCACCAGGGTAGATTGTGTACCAGACATCGTTGAGTTGATACAAAAGATACTGGTTGAAGCACACAACTCGATATACTTCATCTACCCTGGTGCTACAAAAATGTACCGTGATTTGCAGGATATTTATTGGTGGAATGGCATTAAGAGAGACATCGCCGAATTCGTAGCTAATTGCTCGAACTGCCAGCAAGTCAAGGTGGAGAACCAGAGACTGGGAGGTATGACTCAGGATATCAGCATACCCACATGGAAGTGGGAAGAAGTAAATACAGACTTTATTATGGGTCTACCTCGAACTCTTCAGCAACATGATTCTATATGGGTAGTAGTGATCGGATGACTAAGTCAGCACATTTCCTCCCAGTCAAAACTACAGATTCAGCTGAGGACTATGCTAGGCTTTATATCCGGGAGTTGGTCAGGATTCATGAGGTGCCACTATCCATTATCTCAGAAAGAGGTACCCAGTTTACCTCTCTTTTTTGGAAGTCTTTTCAGAAGGGACTTGGTACTCAAGTCAAGCTCAGCACAGCTTTTCACCTGCAGAAAGATGGGCAAGCTGAGCAAACTATTCAGACCCTAGAAGATATGTTGATAGCATGTGTGATCAATTTCAAGGGAAGTTGGGACGATCACTTGCCTCTCATCGAGTTTGCGTACAACAACAGCTACCACTCTAGTATCCGGGTGGCCCCATTTGAGGCATTATATGGTAGGAGGTGCAGATCTCCTATTGGGTGGTTTGCGGTTGGTGAAGCTACTTTAATTGGGCCAGACTCGATTCATGAAGCTATGTAGAAGGTACAACTCATCAGAGAAATATTGAAAACAGCTTAGAGCCGTCATAAATCTCATGCTGATGTGAAGAGAAGAGAATTGGAGTTTGTTATTGATGACTGGGTCTATCTAAAATTTTCACCCATGAAAGGGGTGATTAGATTTTGGAAGAAGGGAAAGCTTAGCCTGAGATATGTGGGACCCTACAGAATTCTAAGGCGAATTGGCAAGGTAGCTTATGAGCTGGAATTACCTTCAGAGTTGGCGTTTGTGCATCCAGTATTCCATATGTCACTACTGAAGAAGTGCGTCGGTGATCCAACTTCAATTGTGCCATTGGACAGTGTGTGAGTGAAAGATAGTCTCTCATATGAGGAGGTCCCAGTCCGGATCCTTGACCGTCAAGTTCGTAGGCTGAGGAAAAAGAAGGTAGCTTTGGTCAAAGTCTTGTGGAGGAATCAGCAGGTTGAGGGAGCTATGTGGGAGGCCGAAGCGGATATGATGGATAGATACCCCCATTTGTTCCCTTCCGGCTCAGTTTCAGTTTAAGGTATAAATTTCCTCCCCAAAACTGCTTTTAGTTCGTGTGTTTCATTTTATCTCATGTAAATGAATATGTGCATGATTAGTGAATTCAGTTCAGACTTGTGATCCACTTCAGAGGTAGTCATTTCCACTAGTTTCAACTTTCATGATTAGTATTTGTGTATAAGGATTACCATTCTCTTCTTTCCTGTGTGTTTTCCAACATTTGAGGATGAATGTTCCCAAGGGGGAGATATTGTAATGTCCTAGACCCGCGAGTTAAATTAAAGAAAACTGGAAAATCTGCACCAGGTCACAGAACGAGTCGTTCTGTGGTCCGTGGGAGGTGACCACGAGTAATTAAGTGACTTAGGTGGGGACTCTGGACTTAGTTGAAAATTTTGGAAAGTTAGGTGACCACGGGTATGACCACGAGCATGGTCAACACCACGAGTCGTGATATGACCCGTTGGTAAGAGCAAATTTAAGGCTGGGAAGAAGTGGGCCAGTGCACCTAACGGCTAGTCACCACGAGTCGTGCTCCCTGCCATGACATGGTAGGTGAGTCGTGGTGTCCAGCAGGGGTTTTAAGGTAGTGCACCTCACGACTGGGACCATGAGTCATGGTCACTGGCCAAGACCTGTTGCGTCCCCCGTGGGGACTGTGGATCAGTTTTTCTCTGCGAGTTATTCAAGGGTCTTTCAGTAATTTCCTACCTCCTAGACCCTAAACTACATCGTTTTAAACATATTTTCAGATTATTAGAGGGGTTAAATGGTTTCTTTCCTCATTCTCCCCATTTAGACTCTCAGAAAACAACGTAGGAGTTCTTTCATAGCATTTCAGAGCAAGAACTAGGGCAGTCCTTTTCTCCTCAGTTTCTCAAAGAAATTCTTCGGACTTCTTCACCAGGTATGTGGGAATTCAACAAGGGAATAGTTCTTCCCTTGTGTCCCCAAAATCCTCCCTAATATCTTTATCAGTTTTAGCTCTCAGGAAATTATAGATTTTCGACCAAGTTTTTCAAAGTTGGATTATAGTTAATTCTATTATTGAAAGTTATCAATATATGTCAAGTTTAGTATTGAAATTAGTTCTATTCTCTTAGCATAAAGGTTACAATTGGAGAGAACCGCCGATTGCAAGTTGAAACTCGCCAGCTGAACGAAAGTCGGCATTCGAGGTATGTTAAGGATTATTCCTTCGACAAGTTATTCTCATCGTATAGTGATACAACCTATGTTTTAAACGTAGATAATGATCCTATATGTTTCAACTAGCTTCTGTTAGTATATAAGGATCAAGTATGTTGTGATTAGCTGCTATTAGGAGATTATGGTTACATATGTTGCGATTAGCTACTAGAAAACATATAAAGATTTTATCGCAGTATCCCTTGTCGGGAAAGAACATGTTAAGTGTGACACACACTAAAAGCATCGTAGGAACTCCTCTATTCTTCATTTCATTGTGTTAGTAGAATTGGATGTTTCATTGTCAAGCCTAGACCTTAGAAGCTCGTGGATAGTTATTGGGCCTGAATTAGTAAGTTGAACAGCATAGGCGCATCTAGGTGATGTAACTACCAGTTTGGCACCTATATTGTTAATGAACCACGCCCTGAGGCCATTGGTGTACCTTCATGCCCCAGGTCCAGAAATTTAGATAGGATGTCCATACTTTAGAGTCAGTGGCACTAGGGTTGTCTAGTCATTGAGTGACAGCCTGCCATCTAGTTAGCTACTGCCAGTGACTGTCAGTTCCAGTTGCCTTAGTATTTGTCATACAGGTCACTCAGAAAGCCATCCTAGTCGTTCAAGTCAAATAGACTCGTGAGTACCCTAAGGAAGGGGACCTTATTAGCAGTTAGAGGCGGGGCCAACGCCCCAGCCTTCTCCTATAAGATGCTGAGGTACAGGTTGTCGTGAGTGGCTAAGTTCATGTAAACTTACCTACAAGATTAGGAATCGTCCAGAAGAGTCATATAAGATCCGAACAAACTCAGTTAAGGTATAAAGGACTAGAACCATGTTAGCACAATATTACCCTCAGGCTAAGAATTTCGGTAGGCTACCTGTGGAGGATTAGGGGCCGACCGCTCAAAAATATGTCCAGTCAGTAGCATCCCTACAGCCGTTCTAAGCAAAAAAACTAAGTAACTAGTCGTTTGTGACCCTATAGTTGCTTATGAGTTATGGCTGTCCAAGCAGGATATCCAAAGTATTGTTAGGCCACTCCAGACCTCGCCCTATCCGGTCTAGACTATTAGAGATTATGATCACTATCAGGATCCTCTGATCAGATACAGCTACACAGGGTGTGCCTGCTAGCAGCTATACAGATTATTCCAGGGGCGAGTAGCAGTTGCGTTAGGCCCAGAAGGCCAGATATGCCTTTTGAGTTGCTAGATTGAGACTTCAGTATATCACGTTGGTTGGGATTGCCCTCACCTAAGAGCCTTCCGTGACCACCCCAGGGTTACTTACTGTGTCTTCGCCTACAGAGGCTATATGACATTGCTCCAATGAGCAATAAGTCGTCCCAAGGGATGATGCAAAGGCCCAAGGGCCATATTACAGTTCATTCCATGGCTGGACTATTATTTTTATGTCGTATCAGCATCACTGACCCTCATCGAGTGTGGTTCCCAGGGTGCAGTTATCAGGAGTTCACTGGACTCAAACACAACTACAGATCAGGAGCCAAGCGGGTTCAGTTACAGATCCAGGGGACAGGTAGGTTGGCTATAGCACCAGTAGAGTCATAGGAGCCTGGATAGGGGTATATAGATTGAAGTGTACTTGCCAGGGCTTATGGAGGTCCCGGTAGGTTATTTCTGTGTTGTTTGTACCTTTCAGGCTTATGGGGACTAGGTTAGGTTCTTGTTTGTATTCTTGTCTGCTGGCTATAGCTTATGAATATATGATTGTAATTATGTATCTCTTATACATGTAGTGATTTACTAGATGCAGGTTATGAATAAGCAGACTTCCAGGTTAACTTCTGCCCTTTCTTTCTACTTACTTTCAGTCTTTAATAGCTTCTACTCAACTTTTATTATTGCCTTACATATTCAGTACATATTGTATTGACACCCAACTATGGGACGCTGCATACTTGTCTGCAGGTTTAGACAGACAGAGTTTAGGATCCTCAATAGCAGTTATCCAGAGTTAGAAATTTGGCCAACTCCTTTCATTTGGAGTCGCCGGGTGGTAGAGAATACGGTCTTTCATTTATATAGCATTTGGGTAGGCCGGGGCCCTGTCCCGACCAATATTTGTATTCTTAGAGGCTTGCATACTACAGTATCCAATTAGTTAGCTATTGTTGGCCATGTAGGGCCCTTGTATGTCTTATTTTAGGTGTTGGTCGTGTGGGGCCTAGTATAGCTGCTTATTTTCCTTTCTGTTATAACTAGAAAGCATGGTGGTATTATCGGCCCCCATAGGATCCCTATTGATGTAAGTTGGTTGGGTTAGCTATTTTCTTTTACAGGTGTTGTGTGGCCTTGCCGGCTCAAGGTTGTGTTTACAGTCGAGATATAGTAGTTTGTTTTGTTGAATTTGAGTCATTGGTAGGCACCAGAGGTGTCTGTACCAAGCCAGGTTAGCCCAGATCCCAGTGTGGCATTAGGTGCCAATAATGCCTCCTAACGTGGGGAGTGACAAACTTGGCATCAGAGCAGGTCGTATCCTAGGGAGTCTGCAAGCCGTGTCTAGCAGAGTCTTGTCTATGGGTGTGTTGTGCACCACATTCCATAGGCAGGAGGCTTCGAGGTATAATAGTATGGTTACCCTTTCTTCTTTTCAGATCGTGCTATAGAGTTGAGTTATACAGGGTTAAGTCCCTAAGCTTTCATTGCTATGTCTGTCTAGAATGATATGTGATGTAAGACAGATTCCAACCAACCACAAAATAACTACAACAGCAGGACGATGTACCAGTGAGGTGCCACAGTTGGGGGACAGTCAGCCTAAGGGCGGAAAACGTCTTTTAAATTCCTCTCATCACCCTCCCGGGGCACTAGAAACTTCATAAGGTGATAGATATGCTAGTATTGTCCCCAGATCTTTCTACAGCCTCAGAGTGGG
>JACEIK010010921.1:28023-40529 GCA_018107945.1 Datura stramonium
ATATATATATATAAGTTGGCTCCCTTAGTAGACATTAAGAATTAGGCAGGGAAAATAGTTAACGTTGGATTACCTGAAATACACGAAGGATCGTGCGAGTACAACAGAAAGTGCAAGTATCAATTCCATATTGTCTAGAATGATTAATAAAGGAGGGTTAGAATTGTTGCTTCCAGAAAGGGTTAAAAAGTGGTTGAGACCCCTAGTGTTTACAAAGCTACTTAGACCCTCACAATAGTAAATTAGGAGGGAGGATAAGATTGCCAGTAGCACTCAGGTGCGTGTGAGAGAGTCCATCAGTGATAGACCCCCAGCAATAGTAAAGTTTAGGTTAGAAATAGGCCGATTCCACCGCAGTGTGCTAATGACGGTAGGGCATGCCTGCAAAATAATGGTTATGGCCCTAGTTTGTTATGTAGAAGGACAGAGAGATCATATGAACAAAATGGGCCCGAGTTCGGGTCAGAAGGATACAGGTCAGTAGACTTGGTTAGTAATATCTTTGATAGTATGAGGCAGAGGGAACGAACCTTAGATCTCATTCTACAGAAGCAAGGGAAAAGGCATGAATATCTAACTCTGGAGGGAAACAGAATCAGCTCCAGGTTGAAGTAGATTGACAGAGCATGGGACTGCCACTGAATGTCGAGAAATAAGCATCGGGTTGATAGTTAAGAGATGATGAGGTTGTAACCTAGAATGCTGCAATATCACCACTAGTTGTGAAGGTAAGGAAGTGGCGACACAAAGATTCTAACCTAGTACAACCTATTGACAAGGCCCAGTAAGAAGTTATTGGCCTTTGAGATAATAAGGGGTGGAGTCATACGACCCAGAGGTCGACTCTAAGTTCCAGGACTTCATTACCAGACTATGGCCAAGGTGCATTATTTCCATTACCCCCTCCACTCAGGGTTTAATGAAAGCACATCAGGTCATAAAGAGAGACCTATTGATGGCATGGGAAAAGGGAAGATATCATTAAGTCGTAGAACAGAGCTCCAATGACCAGCCAGGGGAGACTGGAAAGCAGGAACTGAACAGGCCGATTCAGGAGATGGTCATGCCTGCAAGGAAGTGGAGAGTAATCGACATGAATACAGTTACAAGGTTATCTCATACCAAGTGTAAATTGACCTCATTTGAGTCAGTATAGAAAGGACAACAAGATCAACTTATGTCTCGCCAGAGGGAATTATATTTTAGTTAAAGGTCATGCCGAGTTAAATGTTTAAGAAGTAGTTTGTTTACGTGGAACCCAAGTATGAGAGGCACAACGCACAGCTAGGTTCTGGGAAGCTGTTAGAACATATTGGGGCGCATTTTAATTTGAAGTACGAATTCTCATCACCAAACAAATAGCCAAGTAGAGCACATGATTCAGACACCCGGAGATCTGTTATGGGTGGAAATGTAGGCCCCCTATATGATGACCTAAAGCAGGTAAATTAGGGGTCATTGAATCAGGGCATACTATATCAGGAAGGCGGAGAAAGTCAAACTTACCAGAAAATAGGTACCGATAGCCCAGGGTCGTCAGAAGCCCTATCCTAATGTATGGCATAGGCAATTAAGGATTGAAGCAGCTGGGTATTTCTAGAAACTTCGCCAAAGAAGGGAACTGCGAGACTTGGCAAAAAGGGCAAGATTAGCGTTAGATTCATTAGCCCGTATCATATCCTCCGGAGGACAGGCAAGGTGGCATATGAGTTGGAATTACCTCCAGACTTATAATCTGTCCATCTAGTCTTTCACATGTCAATGTTGTGAAAGTGCATAGGTGACCCGTTTGATGTGTCGTGATTTTACAGCACTTTTGAAGCTTAAAATCAAGAAATTATGCATATTTCGGGTATGTTTATGTAGATATGATGTGTTTTTGTTGAATGTTGCAGGAAAATAGGTCCGAAACGGGAAATAGGAAAAGTAAGGTAGAAAAGGATTGAACTGAAGGTTGACAGCCACGTCACGAATCATCGTCCCAAGGAACAACTCGTGCATGGAGTCGTGGGAAGGAATCAAAGATGGATGAATAAGGATCCAGTGCACTCAATGGATTGAAGGTACGACTCGTTACATCTGGTAATGAGTCGTTAAGCTAGTTGTGAGGACTGGGAAGATAAATGTTGAAAAATATACAGTGAAGGCAATGACAAATCTAAAGATTCATTAGGTGTTGAGATGACTCGTCAGGAGGGCACTAGGATGAATCGTCAGGTGCATTGGAATTTTGGAGAGCCAAGACCACGAGAGGCCTAACGACTCGTGCCCTGGCATGATGAGTCGTTAGGTGACCCGTTACCATGACTGGGCCTATGGCTGAGGACAGATTATTTTCACTGGCCATGACTCATTGGGAGACCCAACGAGTCGTTGCTTGGCCCGTTACTCCTACCGACCTGGAATCCAAAGTTAGTTAGGAGAAGATTTGTTTGGAACTATAAATACAATTGTTTAGGTTTATTTTTCATACGCAGTTATTTTTACCCACTTTCACGTGAATTCTAGTGTTGTTAACAATCGTTCTTGGGTCAAGAAACAAAGTTTACAATTTTGTTCTTGATTTTGGGAATTAGTCAACATTGGAGTTTTGTTCATCAAGTTTGGAGTTATATTCAATTTACTTGATTTTCTTCTACGAATTTTTGTAAGTTGCAATTATGATTTATCCAATATTTTGTGATTGTGATTATTCAAACATGAGTAGCTAAACCCATAACTAGGGTTGTTAGAACCATGATGAATTAACACACATAGGTGAAACACTTAGTGATTTTTGCATGGGGTTTAATGCATGTATTATTTTTTCCTTCGTTTTAATTATTTCTTAACGGTTGCAAATGTTGAAACTTGCCTTATTCTTACTTACCGGATCAAGGGAGTATTGAATGGGAAAAGGGATTAACAACGGAGATTTGAGGCTATCAACCCTCATCTAATAGCTTGAACTTGTTCGGGGATAGTTAATCTGATATTAAGGGTAAAGGTAAATTAAGCATACACCCGTATACGTACCAAGTTGTGTGGTGATAATCATCTAGATAGGGGACCAACTATTTAGGTGAACCTAACTTACCGATATTGCATGTTAGACACCGAAATAGATCACTAGTGTAAAAGCCTTGTGGTTATGAAGTCTTGGCAAACACAATCCTAGTCAATTTGTTGATTGAATACAAATCGAATTTGACTTAAGCATTTAGTAGTTTATACTCTTGTTTAGTATTTTATTTCTTTCCCCCTTAGGAAATAAGTAATCCGATAGTAATAGCCATTCATATTAACTCAAGTTCTTTCCATATTCCCTGTGGGATCGACCTCAACCTTCGTTGGGTTCTATATTTGACATCAACCGCTTTATATCTCAATTGTGAGGTGTAATTTGGGCGACATCAAATTTTGGCTCCGTTGCCAAGGAATACGGCTAAGGCTTTTGTTAATTATGTTTGCTTTACTGTTGGTTCTTATTTCCTTTTTATTTTTCTTTTGTTGTTTTTGTTTTTAACAGGTCTTAGGTACGTGCATGCCCAACACTAGGAGCCAAGGAAAATCCCTGGTTCAAATCGATCACTAACTTGAGCAGACACTAAGGAATTTGAGAAGAATGGCCAACATCCAAGAGCAAGAAACAGGGACCAAGCTACAGCAAGAATGTTGGATGAGGAGAAAGCTCGGGCTAGAGATTGTGAGTTAGCTAGGGTTGCTGAACAGCAACGTCTAACTACTGAAGCAAAGAGAGCTAGAAGGCACAGAGGTCTAGAACAACAGAGACACCGGTATTTCAATGAGGATGATGATGCTGATATAGACGAAGCCGGTCCCACTAGAGTTATTGTCCCTCCCCCTTTGCCTGCTGGGGCAAAGTTTGATATTACCAGTGCTATGATCTAACTATTCATCATGAAAGGAATATTTACGGGTCATGCAACTGATGATGCCCATACTCACTTGAAAATTTTCGTGGGTATCTGCAAGGCATACAAACAATCGAGAGTAAGTCAGAATGCAATATGGATGAGGTTATTTCCCTTCTCATTAGGGAGAGAAGCAACACTCTGGTTGGCAGAACTACCCAACAATTCTATCACTACATGGAGGGAGTTGAAGAGAGTTTTCTTGAAAGATTTTTCCCACCTTCCAGAGCCTTGCAGTTAAAAGATGAGGTATATAACTTCAAGCAGTTAAATTCTGAGGCACTTCACGAGACGTGGTTGAGATTTAACAAGAAGCTTAAAAGGGTTCCCAACCACAGGATCCCAGATGATACACTGCTGGAAATTTTCTATAGATCGCTAAATGCTAACACCAAGGCGGTGGCTGATACCGTGTCTGGAGGGACATTTATGAGTCACACTTATGCTGAAGTTGCTAAGTTACGTGACAAAATTACTAAAACCAATCGCGCATGCCACTCAAGAGAGTCAGAGACTCCGGCTAGTTCTTATGTGGTAGGTATGACTGCAAAACAGAGAAGAAAGGATAAAGAATGAGATAGAGACATTGCTGAGATAAAGACCACAATGGGGCTTCTTGATAAGAATTTGATGGGAGCCGGAATTGAAAAAGTGAATGTTGTGGGTGCTCAGGGCAAGGCCCCGAGGAATGATGGAGGCGAATCTGAATTAGAGAAGGAAGCTATTTATCTGAACGATCAAGGGGAGGGTTTTCGGACCAACGCACAAGGGTCTAACCAAGACTCTTGGCGTCAAGGTCAAGGGAACCAAGGTTGGTAGTTTTACAGAGATAACAATTATAACTGAGGCCAATACAGAGATAATGGTGACTGGAAGAAGCGTGATGAGTACAAGAATGACAGAAGCGGTTTATATGCTCCTCTAAGGAACCACGAGCCAGAGTCTAGTGGTTCATGGGTAGAAGATATGTTATCCAAGGTGCTTAAGCAGATGGAGACGATAGATGGCCATTTCAAAGAACTCCGCGCTGATATTTCTGGGATGAACCATAAGGTGGAATCACAAGTCATTGCCATAAAGCAGATTGACCAGAAGCTGAGTCAGATGTCTGTTGCGATGAACCAGAGGCAGAAAGGCATGCTTCCCAGCAACACTGTTCAAAATTAGAGAAATAATAGTCATTGCATGGCCGTCACTACTAGGAGTGGGAAAGCGACAGTTGATCTGCCAAGGTAGGTTGTGATTGATGAGACAGTTGAGCCCTTTGTGATTAATGATGATAGGGTGGCAGATTCCGAGGATCAGATTTTGGCTGATGAATCAGTTGAGAAGACCTCTCCTAGTAATGCAAAGGAGCGTAGGTCTAGTAAAAAAGGAGAAAGAGGTACAGCAAAAGATCACACCTATTCCTAGACCTCATCCCTCTTTTCCATAGTGGTTGAAGAAAAAGGCCGAAGATGGGAAGTATCACAAGTTCATCTCAATGTTAAAACAATTGTATGTGAACATCCCATTAGTCGAGGAACTTGAACAGATACATGACTATGCCAAATTCATGAAGGACCTTATCACTAGAAAGAGGACTGTGAGTTTCGAACTTGTAGATAATTTGCACCATTGTAGTGCAATAGCATCTCATTCTCTTGATCAGAAAAAGGAGGACACTGGGGTGTTTACCATACCGTGCACTATTGGAGCCTTTAATTTTGCTAAGGCATTATGTGATCTTGGTGCTAGTATTAATTTGATGCCATTAGCAATTTTTAGACACTTGGGCTTGGGAGCCCCCAAACCGACTACAATGCGTCTTTTGATGGCAGATCGTACAGTGAAAAATTTGGTGGGAATCCTCTATGATGTTCTAGTGAAGGTAAAGTCCTTTATATTTCCGGCTGATTTTGTCATTCTGGACTGTGAGGTTGATTTTGAGGTCCCTATTATCTTGGGTGACCATTCCTCACCACCGGACGTGCTCTTGTAGATATGGAGACTGGACAACTCAAATTCCGGTTGAACAATGAGGAAGTAACATTCAATGTATGCAGATCCATGAAACAACCAAATGATATAAGGGTGGTCTCAGTAATCTATATATTGTGGAACCTGAGCTCCCAATTATTCCCATTGAGGAGTTTTTGATTCTTGATGACTTAGCAGCAGTTTTGATGGATGTTGGTGCTGAGGAGATCCATGGGGGTGAGGAGATTGTTAATGCACTTGTTGGCATGGGGTCATACACTTTTGCTCCAAAGAAGATTGATCTAGACTTAAAGAATCGGGTGACCCCACCAGCCAAGCCATTTATTGAGGAGTCTTTGGTATTGGAGCTCAAAGCACTCCCGTCTCATTTGTAGTATGTATTTTTGGGAGCTGGTAACACTTTACCAGTCATTGTTGCAGCTGACTTAGAGGAATTGCAAGTGGAGGCTTTGGTCTCCATTTTGAAGAGATATAAAAAAGCTATTGGGTGGACCATTGTAGATATTATTGGAATCCCAGCCGGTATTTGCACTCATAAGATCTAGCTAGATCCAGATTGTATTCCCAGCATTGAGCATCAGCATAGGTTGAACCCACCTATGCAAGAGTTGGTCAAGAAGGAAATCGTCAAGTGGTTGCATGAAGGTGTGGTTTATCCTATTGCAGACAGCAAATGGGTGAGCCCAGTCCAATGTGTACCGAAAAAGGGAGGAATCACAATGGTCCCAAATGCTAAAAATGAGCTCATTCCTCTAATACCAGTCACTAGTTGTAGAGTATGCATGGATTATAGGAAGTTGAACCATTGGACGCAAAAAGATCACTTTCCGATGCCATTCATGGACCAGATGTTAGACAGAATTGCAGCTAGAGGATTGTACTATTTCCTTGATAGTTATTCGGGGTACAATCAGATTTCTATAGCCCTCAAAGACCAAGAGAAGACCACGTTCACTTGCCCTTATGGTACATTTGCTTTTAAGAGGATGTCATTCGGGTTATGTAATGCACCCGCCACTTTTCAGCGTTGCATGATGTCCACATTTTCTGACATGGTGGAAGACATCATTGAAGTCTTCATGGATGATTTTTCAGTGGTGGGTGATTTTGAAGATTGTTTGGCTCATTTGAGCAAGGTGCTGCAGAGATGTGAAGAAACCAACTTGGTGCTTAACTGGAAAAATGTCATTTCATGGTTAAGAAAGGTATAGTGCTCGGCCACAGGATTTATGTAAGGGTATTGAGGTGGATAGAGATAAGATTGATGTTATTTCCAGTTTACCACCCCCAATTTCTATAAAAGGTGTTCGAAGTTTTCTAGGTCACGCAAGGTTTTATAGAAGATTCATCAAGGACTTCTCTAAGATTGCACATCCTTTGTGTAAACTGCTTGAGAAAGAGGTGAAGTTTGTTTTTGGTGAGGCATGTCAGAAGGCTTTTGAATGCCTTAAAGAGAGAGTGACCACCGCCCCCATTACAGTGGAACCTGATTGGTCTTTGCCTTTTAAGGTCATGTGTGATGCTAGCGGTGTGGCCCTAGGAGTTGTGTTAGGCCAAAGGTGTGAAAAGATTTTCCATCCGATTTATTATGCTAGCAAGGCTCTAAATGCAGCTTAGAAAAATTATACCGTGACAGAACAGGAGTTGTTGGCTGTAGTTTTTGCATTTGAGAAGTTTCGGGCATACTTACTTGGAACTAAGGTGATAGTCCATACAGATCATGCAGCTTTGATATATCTGATGGCAAAGAAGGATGCCAAGCCACGATTGATTCATTGGGTTCTGCTTCTACAAGAGTTCGAGTCCGAAGTAAAAGACCAGAAAGGGACCAAAAATTAGGTGGGGGATCACTTATCAAGATTGGAACTTGATGCAGCACTTCGAGATGAGCATGACATAGATGATGCATTCCCAGATGTGTAGGTTTTAGCAGCCTCACAAGATCTTATCCCATGGTTTGCAGACTTTGCTAATTATCTAGTGAGTGATGTTGTACCGGAGCACTTATCTTTTCACCAGAGGATGAAGTTTATGTCTGACGTGCAGAAAATTTTCTGGGATGAGCCTTACTTATTTCGCATATGTGTTGATGGGGTGATTCGAAGATGTGTGCCATAGGTAGAGATGCTGAGTATACTGGAGGCTTGCCACTCACCCCCTGTTGGGGGTCACCATAACGGGATTTGCACAGCCCACAAGATTCTGCAATGTGGGTATTATTGGCCAACCATTCACCAGGATGCGCATGATTTCGCTAAGGCATGTGATGCATGCCAAAGGAAAGGAGGAATATCACGGAGGCATGAGCTTTCTCTTACTCCCATCCTAGTCATTGAGCTATTTGATTTATGGGGAATTGATTTCATGGCCCTATTTGTAAGCTCAAACGGGATGAACTACATACTTGTTGCTGTTGACTATGTTTCAAAATGGGTGGAAGTAGTTGCGCTTCCAAATAATGAAGGGAAGAGTGTCACATTCTTGAAGCGGAATATATTTTCTAGATTCAGGACTCCCAGATCCATCATTAGTGATGGGGGTTCGCACTTCTGTAACCGGTTGTTTCGCTCTTTATTGGAGAAATATGGGGTAAAACACAGGGTGGCAACACCCTATCATCCGTAGTCTAGTGGGCAGGTTGAAGTCACAAACCGGGAGATAAAGACTATCTTGGTGAAGGCTATGAATGAAAACCGGATAGATTGGGCAAGAAAGCTAGATGATGATTTATGGGCTTATCGGACCGCATTCAAGACTCCTATAGGTATGTCTCTGTATCAGCTTGTGTATGGAAAAGCATGTCATCTTCCGATTGAACTTGAGCACAAAGCAATGTTTCCTGGCAAGTTGAAGTATAAATGGGTGGGACCTTTTCAAGTGGTTCAAGTATTCTCCCATGGGGCAATTGAACTGGAAAATCATGAAGGAAATCGCTTTAAAGTGAACGGTTAATGGGTAAAAGCATATCTGGGGAGAAGCGAAGAATTAAAACTGGGGGATCTCTGGGCTCTGGGTGAAATCTGAGTAACTCGGGGACTTGCGTCGTGCCGTGACGTTAAATTAGGTGCTGCATGGGAGGAAACCCATAGAGGTGTTTGGTGAAGTCTGAGTAGTCAAAACACCCGCATCGTGCCATGACATTAAATCAAGTGCTTCTTGGGAGGCAACCCAAGTTGTAATTGTAAGAGAAATATAGTGTTCACGTGTGTTGATGTGTGCAGGTGATTAAGATGGGAAATTTGAAGTTAAAACCAAAAATATGAACTTGAGTTGCTAGTGCCAAAAAGCACAGAATGAGTCGTCATCAGACCAAATGACTCGTTAACTGGATCGTCAGCATTGTTGCATAAAACAGTGTAGACATCGGTTGACCCAACGAGTCATTGCCACTGGAAATGAATCATGAGGTCTTCCGTCAAGTCTACTGGATCATAGGTGAAATCAAACTGAGAAAGGTGACAACGACTGACTTAACGAATCATTGGGCAACCAAACAATTCGTTAAGTGACCCATCATAAAGCTACCACCGTACAAGGCCGAAGACTCAGATCACGACTCGTTGGGTTACACCACGAGTCGTTAGGTCCTAGGTAAGTTTTTAAGCTCAATTAAATGCAGGAAGGGCCAAATGAGTCATCCAGCACATAATAACTCGTTTAGTGGGTCGTCATGTATCTTTAAGTNGTCTGAACTATAGTAATGAGCATGCTGAGGCTAAAACGAACATGCAGGGCACATAATAACTCGTTTAGTGGGTCGTCATGTATCTTTAAGTAACTTCTACCCTACCCGAACCACGCACTAACTAGGGTAAAAAAAATTTAAAACATATAAAAAACTCGATGTCCATGCCCTCTAAACTCTCACCTGAACTTGAAATTAGAAATTTAACTTCAAAAATCACTTCTTCACCACTCCAAGATCAATTGTTCCATCTCAAAGCACTCACACACACATGATCGCACTCACCTGCGCAAAGTACCAAACTAGATTTTAAATTTCAAATTCAACTCTTTCCTGCTCAACTCGACATTATTGAGAGTATTTGCTTACGTATGCTCTTCTCCATTTGTTTTCTCATATAACAATTGTAAATTCGACCTAATATCTTGAGTTTTACGAAATCCTAGTGGTAAGACATTGAATAAAATTTCCTTTTTCGGAACCCTTGATGAATCTGATGAAGTGTGCTTGTGGAATCTTTATTTTCGATTATGAACATGATATGAGCAAAGTGAATAACTGTATGTAAAACTCTTGAGAACGAGCCATGAAATGAGTCGTGGTATCATCTCACGACTCGTCATATGGCTCGTTCTGAGTGGAAATTAAACCTGGTGACCAGTGTACCTAATGAATGACATAACAAGTCATTGCTTCCGATAATAACTCATTGTGACTAGTCGTTAAGTCCACTGGCCCAACATGAAGAAAATACAGCTGGAAGACAACGATTGATCTCACGAGTCATTGCCAGTGGAAACAACTTGTTAAGTCAGTCATCATGTCTACTGAGACATAGTTTAACAATTGATTATTTTTCATCGCATCTTATATACTAACTGATTTTCCACTGGTACAATCGCTCTGAGGGATACCCCGAAGAAAGGTTCGGCAAATAAACAAGTGCCGGAGAGGAGTCAACTGTCATACCGCAGACTTCCTAACGAGCCATCCTCCTTCGAAGAGTCAAGTGGCTTAGAGGAGGAATATGAAGTGTCAGAAGAGCAGCTGGTGCGGAGATCAACCAGGGCTGGGGCTCAATGACCTACAAATCCGACAACCATAGTTGATGCTCCTACTCCACTCGCAAGGGATTCACCGAGCCGTACTGATAAAAATGCTAGGTCTACAGCCGCAATTGCTCCCGAGGGCACCATAGCTGGGCAAAACACAGAAGTAGTTGATGAGTCACATGCTCAGCAAGGGAACACAGATGATGAATTGGATGAGACTTCGAACACATCCAATGATCAACCAAGGCACGTGAGGAGATGGTGTGTTCATGGTATAAGGGCTGTCTATAACAGAGACATTGCTCCAAATGATAAAGGACATCCCAAGAGGAGCATCTATGAGGAGCCCAAGATAGTCACCACGGGGCTTAAGGACCTTCCAGAGCTGCAGGTTTTGTTCGACAAGTACGGGTTCGAGTGGTTGAACGAGCCATCAGGAAGCTATATCCCCTGCCTAGTCACAGAATTCTATGCAGCCTACATAGCCACACTATAGCGTCTGGCATTAGATGGTCAAGACTGGAAAAAGAGGCCTACTTTGACGCAGGTGTTGGTTCGGGAGACAATTGTGGACATATCTGAGAGGACCATCTCCAGACTACTTTATGCGCCATTCTATCATGCCCCGATGAACACAATCGAGTTCGATCATAGACTATTCGAGCTGAAGAAAGTTAAGACTAAGAAGTTGAATAGTGAGGAGTGAATTAGGAAATACACTTGGCTATCTTGGGTCATTGCCATAGGAGGTCTGTTGGTTGAATGGTTGCACGGCACTGAGTTCCAGATCAAGAAGAACACATTAAATTTTCACGCTAAATTTTGGTGGTCACTGGTGCGGCTTAGGCTGGTACCAACCAGCAATGATAATATTCTTTCACCTGACAGAGCTACATTGGTAGCCAACATTATGGAGGGATACCTATAAATTTCCGGCGGTACATTGCTGAAGAGATTAGAGAGCGGGCGATAAATGATGGTACTACAATCCCCTTTCCATGTCTTATTGATAGAGTCTGTCAGGAGTCAAAAGTGCCAAAGTTGCCATCCATCGACCAGCGCATAGTGGTCCACAAGATAACCGATATCGGGTTGATATGAGATGACACAAAACCGGTATCGAGAGCAAGGAATCAGGCTGCCGCATATGCTGGAGCGACTATATTAGTAGAGGAATTCAGTAGCAGGATGCAGACTGAGGCTGCTATATTTATTGAGATTGCGACAGAGCCTATGGAGGCCAGGGAAATGGGTAGCTAGCTTGAGTCTACAGATGCAGCTGACATTCCCACATATGCGGAGATTCCATAGTCGTCAGCCACAGCAGCTGCGCCTCGCCCACCTATTGTACCCTCAAAGTGCTCCTTCAGCCGATCTAGTCATAATTTCCAAAGAATTCCTGACCGACATGGCTAGACGGCTGACAAAGGCTGAGAAACAACAAGCGCACACAGCTCTGCAGGTAAAGGTGCTTATGGAACAAGTCAAACCTTGGGTTACCAAAGAATTGGAGGCGCTCTCTAGCTCTGTGCATGGCAGATAAGATGCTTTTGAGAGACGCATGGATGAGCACGTTGCACAGTTATAGGTGCCTGAATTGGCAAAGTGGTATGAATAGGTAGCGGCACTCAGAGAGGAGGTGCGAGAGTTGTTCGCACGACAGGTAGCTAAGATCCCTCCACCTTTGCTTCCCGTGATAGAAGATGAGAGCAGAGAGGAGCTACCACTGGTGTTTGATGTTTGGTTCTTTAGATGACTACACGCAAGTGCACGTAGTCGAACAAGTAGTAAAATGGCTCAAGTAAGCCAAGTATCGATCCCACAGGGACTGGACCAAGGTAATAATCGAATCAAGTGTCAATGAACTTTAACTCT
>JACEIK010010922.1:0-12693 GCA_018107945.1 Datura stramonium
CTAAGAATAGAATTGAAAAAAATATAATCAATTATTTTTTGAATTTTAGAATTAGCAAGTATTTTGAGATAACTATTTTTAGTATATCTAACAATTAAAATGAAACGAAAAAAGTATTTTTAATCCTAATCTCTTAATTTGATATTAGACTAATGTTATTTTCCAACGAGAGAGGGTTCATGTGAAAAACATGAGGAAAATGTTGCTGCAGTTTAAATTTAATGGGGGTCAATGGGTCATCGACATCACGGGTTGCAATAAGATCTGGCTGGATAACTGAGAGTTTGAGACTAAGGGGACGCTGACGTGGAATTTAAAATATATTATAGGAGGTTAATAGATCTTGACTTGTGAGCATGAAAGAATTATAAAATATAATTTTAACATTTGCTTACATAGTTTTTCGGAATAAAATTTTGTTAAAAGAGAAAATTATCCATGACCAAACGGATTGCTAATAAAAAGGACTGTATTTTCTTTAGAGACATTTTAAAATTCTATAATTTTAAAAGAAATTCACAAAGAAATCAAAAAGTCGGTTGATCATGTAGTTACGATCAATCAAATAGAGCTCGATGAATTGGCCTATCAGATCTCATCTCTTTCCTCTCCCCTCTCCCTACTTATAATTGAAAAAGAGCTACTAGCAATTTTAGTCCCTTAATTATTGATTAAATTTTAATTTTAATTCTTGTGAGATTTAACTATGCATTTAATTTTTAATTATTTGAAATGTGCACTATGATCACTTTGCTTGATAATATTCACAACTTTTGATAAGTACTTTGAATTCACCGGTTTGTTTTTAGTTGTGTTATTGCACTTATACACTGAATTATAATTTTTTATCACAAAGTCTTTTGTTCTAGAATCATAACTTCCAAACAATAACTATGGACAACCTGATGTACACCTTACCCTCACCCTAGTTGATTCATTAACATACTTATCTAACTCAACATGTTATTGAACTGCATACCTAGTGGTTGCTTCTCTAAATTGATTTACACTTTCAAAGGCAAGGCTAGTTTCCCAAACTATTACTTGACAAGAAGGATAAAAAATAACCCTATGTCTATTTCTTTTTGCTCTTCTTGCAGGTTTTTGAAACTCACTTGCATCATCAGCTTCTTCAACATCTTCATCTGTATCTATTTCAAAGCTAACAGCTTCATCTGAATCAAAATATGGCTCATCACCAGCTATTTTGCCCTCCAGAGTACTCTTTTTCTTTGATGCATACTCACATCTCAAATCTACACTTTTTTTTTACTTAAATCAATTCCTTTAGCTCTATGACCTTTTTCTTTCCTTTTTTTTTTGTTTTGGCAGCCCTTTTGTTTTCCCTAAGAATTCTAACCTCTTCATGAACATCACTGCCATATTCTTCTTCACCTTCATCAAACTCTACATTATCTGAATCTTCACTAACTTCAGTTTCACTTTCCCAATCAGACTCAACTAAGGAAACATCAGCTTTAGCAGCAGTGGTTGAAGTCCCTCCCAAGTCCTCCCCAGAAATAGCAGAAGTACCACCCCCAACAGGCTCTTGGGGTTGTGCAAGCCCTTCAAACCCTAAATTCGCACTACCCTCAAAAGTAGCACTAGATTCCCCACCTACATGGTTTACATATTCAAGGGCAGGGGTGACCACAACAGGTTCTTCAATCAAGTGAGATACATAGAGCTCAACAATATCCCCATTTTTTAATTGAGGTACAATCCAATAATGTCCCTATCACTTTTAATTTCTACTAAATAACCAGATTTAGGTGGCCTGATATAAACAATGCAAGACGAACAATTATATCCAATTTCTTTAACATAATCAACAAACTCGAAGTAGGAGAATTTATCAACATCAACATCAAACAACTGTAATAAAGCATCTCACTTCATACTTAATGCTAGTTTTTTGTTGTAAAACCCCTCCATGGTGAAACCTCAAGGTTACGAACACAAAAGCTATTCTCAAACTGAAAAATAAAGCAAATTGGAGATCGAAGACCGCCTTTTTTTCTAGGAAAAACCCTAAACTATCCGACACTAACCCTAAAAGCAAAATCCTAACCTGAGTAATTTGTATTCGCCGATGAGCAATCTCAAATTGCCAACACTTTCTCCGTAACACGATGTAATCAACTAAGTTCGAGTGTGAGAATTAGGGTGTTTATTTGGGTAACCAATTGAGTTAGATTGTTTAGGAATTAGGAGTGTTTATTTGGGAACGGGCCAGTCTTTCTTTGAGAAGGTGTCATGTTTTTTATTAATATAATTAATAATTTATATTAAAAAAATAACTCATAAATACGTGGTTTAAAACGCACGTGACTCACCAACACCCGTTCTAACCTTGGTTTGGACAAGAGAGGGCTGATTGTAAATTACTTTAAAGTTGTTAAGGGAGTATTTAAATGCCCACAAAGTTAAAGTATTAAAATAAATTTTGTGGACAAGTTTGCGGGGGATTTTATGCATTTTCCTTTAAAAAATAGTGAGTCATATATCATTAGAAGTTCAGGGACAATTTATCAAAAATTAAACTAAAAAGTGCAATTATTATTCCAAAGAAAAGCTAATACAGCACACACTGACGCAAACTCTTCCCATTAATTACTGTGGCGGGAACTCCTCAATGTCCCCTCTTTCGTTTTGCCCTTATCATCGACCCTTAGTATAATCCTCTCTCGATTTCTTTCCCAGTGCTCGGCGCTGGCGAAGCTTATAGCTCATAATCAGGCGAGTCCAATCAAAATTCGGTGCTCCGAACCAGCCAAGGCTACAGGCAGGCCGGCGACGGCTACCTCGAGGTGTTTACTACTTTCTTCCATCAATGACGAAATGCTATTGCTATTGGCCCTACTTTCCAATTAACTAATTTTTTTTGCTTTAACTAAAAGGATATGTAGTCTTTGCACTGCACATTGGAGAACAGGGGTTAACTGATACTTGATGCGTCCTCCTTCCCCTTTTAAATGGTCGTATATGATTTGACATGGAGTAATTGTGATTTGCTTATAGATTGTAATTGTGATAGTATAAGGAAATTTAATACAAGTAATGATTATAATGATAATACTAGTTTGGATTGAGAAAAACATCTGAATAAGTTTAAATCAAAATAGCTCAATGAATTTGATTTATTGAAATTAAAGTTGTGAGCTGTATAGAATTGGAAAGAACAAACATTGGGAACACTTCAAACTATAAAGAATGTTGTATAAATTGAGACAACAGAGTACACCAGAGAGAAAATGATTAAAGTGACGGACATAGACCATCACTAGTGATTCAAACTAAAACAGTTTCACAATAGATTGAAATCCATAGATTATATCGCTATAGTTAAGAACTGTTTTAGATACTGATGAAACATCATCTTTTCTTTTGATCCTGTGTTTGGATTCGAGATCACACTGTTAGCTGAACTTGATTTGTGGGCTAAACCTCTCTTGTAAAATACTCTGATCAGTTTTTTAAATTTGTCAGCCCCTTAGTCTTGTGCTTTTCTTTCTTTTGTATGAGAGCTAATATCTTCTTTCTTTTGTAATTTCTGCATCGTCTTGATGCCTTTTAATGATATCTCACTTGCTTCATCGAAATGTTCTTGAACTTCTGATTAAATGACCACTCTCTTACTTAATCCCACAGTGTTTTGTTAATAAATTGATTGCAGCATCAAAATTTGCTTAATATAAAAATCATGGCATGACTTTTATTCCTAGTTAAGAACAGAAGCAAATTACTCTATCAACCAAAGTGAGGCTGTAGTATTAAATATAATGAGGAAACAAAATTAATCGAGTTTGAGTATGACAGCCTATCAGTAAGCTTTCATATTTACATATGTTTGAGTCAGTTTGACATAGTTGATACACCAACAAGGCAAAGCCATACGCAATTTTTTTTCACCACATTTCTACAAAGAATTAAAGGTTAATAAAACTGCAAACTTGTTGGAAGCAAGTGAACCAATATTTTCTTATCGGGCAGCTAATATTGTGATGGGGGTCTCACTCACTGTACTCTGTGCATATAATTCACCATCCGGTGCATCTTTTTCTATGTAAAAACCTGGCCGTTTAGCCTGTGGCAATACACCTTCATTGTTTAACATCATAACTGCAGAAGACATACTTGGACGATCTTCTCTGACATTGTTGGACAATATTAATAGACCAACATGGATAGATCTTTCCACTTCGGGTGTCGAGCAAGAATCACCTAGGTATTCATCTAGTAGTTCTGTTGATCTACCTTCTTTATAGAGTTTCCATGCCTGTAGATTACAAGATTATTACTCACTAGCTTTTGCAGGATATTCGTTAGTAGTAGATGAATGATAATAATCTTTGGATAATTAAAGAATTAAGAATTAATCAAATCTTACATGTCCAAGTAGATTAAGATTGTGGTCTGGATGAGAGAATCTTCTGTTGCTTTTCCCACTCACGATTTCCAATGTTAAGATACCAAAGCTAAATACATCTGATTTACTGGAGTATCTGCCGTGGCAATGCATATTCCGTGAGAGGTATCCACTGTATAAAAATGTAAACAACAAATAGAATTACTAATGCTGGAAAACATACCTAATATCTCAACACTCTTCTTAGGTTCAAATTCCTAACTACCCAGTAGAAGGTTCTTACTATGTTCCAACAACTGTTTGTCGGCTCCAATGTCATTCTCTTTCACATATTTTTGCCATGCCAAAGTCTGATATCTTTTGATTCATGTCCTTGTCTAGCAAGATGTTGTTAGCTTTCAGGTCTCTGTGTATTATTCTCAATTGAGAATCTTGATGGTGATACATAAGTCCCCGAGCTATGCCCATTGATAATATGAAATCGCTTTAGCTAGCTCCAATACCTTGCTTTGTGCCTCATCTGCCAAAATATTGTTGGGTCATTAACACACTAAGTAGGTACAGTGGAAGGTATATTAAAACCTAAATAAAATCAGTCCTCCATTGCCTTGATGGAAAAATAATACGAGATGTTTGGCTACCAAGTATGTTATTATTTGGTTTCAGCTAGGATCTTGTCCTTACATTTGTTCCTGCTTTATGGGGCTTCCGAATTGGAAGAAAATCAATGTACTAAGCAGAAAACAATTCACTGAAATGCAATTATTATCTGCAAATCCATAGTATTGACTGGTAAGAAGTTATACCAATATAAATGAATCAAGACTCCCATTTGGCAAGTACTCATAGATCAACATTTTTCTTTTCCCTCAGTGCAGCCAAGAATCTTCACCAGATTCCTGTGCTGAAGTTTGGCAATATATACAACTTCATTTTTGAACTCATTTTCTCCTTGTGTGGACGTTCTAGACAGCCGCTTGACAGCTATTTCCTGTCCTTCAAGTATGCCCTAAACATCACAATTCTGCATGTTAATATTTTCAATACTTGATTAAAATCTCTACTCACTATAAAGGTTTGAAATGTAGAAGAGAAAGATAATGTTATTCATGAACAACATGCACTTTATATAGAGCAGATACAGAGCTGTAATAATTAATCTGATAAGATGCAATGTAGCAGAAAAACTAGAATACAGGAAACTATAGGAAGTCCTAAATAAATCAAATGACTAACTGGGTAATATTGAACCAACAAATAGCTAAACAATTAAAAAAGAAAAAAGGCAACCCGGTGCACAAAGTATCTCGCATTAGCAAGGGAAAGGGAAGGGTTGCACCCTGCTGGGTTGTGCTGTAGACAGTCTGTCTTAATACAAGCATTATGGTTAAGCCTAATAACTTGAACCCGTGACCTATAGGTCTGAGGACAACTTTACTGTTGCTCCAAGGCTCTCCTTCAGCTAAAAATAGGAAACTAATAACAAACTCCTAAACTAAAGGATAAATAAGGATAAAAAATGTGCACCGCTTCCAAATTGCTATTATAGGTTCATATTCTATTTTCAGTTTAGCCCTATGACAATCTTCTTTAAAATGATGAAGTCTATAAGAAATATTCGCCTTTTGATGGGGGAACAAGTTGTCACCATGGAAAAGATGAATAAATAAATGACTATAAAGAACAAATGACTCTCTCTTCTTAAACAAACTATATCCTCAACACTTAATCTGCAATTCCACCAAAGCATAATGTGGTTACTCCTTCAGCATGTTCTTGAAAAAATGCTAAATGCTCTCAACTAATTAACTAGGGCTGATTATCGGACAGCTCTTATCTTAACTAGGGCTAAGATAGTGCTTGATACATTCTGAGAATGTTTAGATATCTACAAGTTCATGCACCAGAAGGACATTTCCCCAATCCCCACCTTTCTTCCCTTAGCTATTGTATAGGTCTCCTTTTGGTTTTCACAAACCAAAGGTTGATGTCATTACACCTTTTGATCATACAACTTTATATTGTATCTGAAGATGAATCTTTTTCTGAAGGACCAGGTCTTAAGTGTGTATACCTTATAAACTGTCCAAAGCCCCCTCTCCAATTTGTCTGTCAATTGAAAAGTTATTGGTAGCCTTTGCTATTGTAGATAAGTCAAATAGTGGTATTTCAAAATCTTCAACGCAATTACCACTGTTGTAATTCATCTTGTAATTGCCACCACATCCTGACCCTCCTGCCAAAACCAAATGACATAATTTTGCTTATAAGAAAAATCAAATGAAGTGCATGTTGTTTCAGTTGCAAATATCAGACAACTATAATTTCCTTTTCAGTATTATTTAAATGTCTATTCCTCTATTTTATTGATGTCAAGAAAGAAAAAAGGGTATCCAGCTTACCTTTGCTTTTGAGCTCTAAAGCCTTCTTCCTTCTTCTATGGTAGATCAGCAGACTGAGGAATACCAGAATCAAACCAACTGATAGTGGCAGAACTGTAAAGTGCCTTTCTCGTTTCTTCTTCCGATTGCTCCAGACCATCTGCAAAGTATCTCATTTAAACTAAGATAAATAATAAATTTCACCCTCACCAATCCATTGGGGAATTATTTCTTTATTTTGAGTTAATAATTTATCAAAGGTTCTGAAAGCCTTTGGAGTACTGCATGTCATTTTAATTTGTTGATATTGAGTTGTAAATGTTCTAGAATTCATTGCGTAACACAGGTCTTATCAACTGCTTGTTCTATAGAAACTAAGTGCTTACCAATTAGTTCCAAAAAAGTGAATGGAGTCTAACCAGTCATATGCTTGTAGATTCAGACCAACTTCACTCTAAAGTAGTAGCTTTCCTTTCTACTATAATTTTGTTAGTTCTTGGTTATATATGGTAAGGGGTTGGCACTTGGCAGTTGATAGTACTAGATAAGCATAAGCATAGGCACAAAACTACAGTCTGCTTTATTCAAAGTGCCTGCAACAACAAACTCCTTTACTATCTTTCGGTAATTTATCAAAAATCTTTAAGTAGCTACAAGCCAACCTGATTCAGAAGCAGCCATTCTAATGTAGATATCTTGCCCTCCGTTGGATCCCTTCCTAATGTCAAGCAGACTCTCACAGGACCACATCCACTTCTCCATTGCGTATGTCAGTATTTGACGTTTCATACAAGAACAATTCTTAGAGCAGATGTCCTTGCATTCTTCTAGAGTCATAGTCACATTGGACCATGAATTCCGTGTGTCTGGCAATTTGGCTATGTGAATACTTCAAAAATACGTCTCCTTGAAGGCAATTTAGTTCAGTTCTCCGAACACAGCCACCTGACCAATCTGTCTTCTTCCAAGCGTCACTATTGTTGGGCACAAATTTGTCTAAGCATCCACATACTGGAGAATCTTGACTGTTGCAGCTACCATATGCCCCACACAACTTATACATATCACAGTTATCTGACGGTATTAAGATTAAAGGCACCCAACCCTGTTTTCTGTCACCCAAAATCCAAATCTGTAGCACTCCATTGTGACTTAATGTCAACCTCACGAGAACTGAAGATGTGAGATTATATACAAAATACACCTCTGTCTTACTTGAATATACTCCATATGTATAGAATGTACCTTGTCTTGAGTTTTGTGTCCCACTGAAATAACGTCCATTCCATGGTCCAGAGCTATATACAACATCTGAACCGTTCTTCACTATATTCTGTGGGTAACCAGAAGGATCACAATGGTATGTAAAATCACCGGGAGCTGGATTCTCCTCATTCTTCCATGATGACAAGTACACCTCCCTGCCAGTTACAAAGTCCCTACCAAGCTTCATGCCCGCTAATAGTGTATCAGTTGGGTGATCAAAACTCTGCCATAAGAAATTTCCAAGGTTATCATTACCAGCTTCTTTCACAACAAAATTTCCAGAATCCAGCAACTGAGCGACGGGATTCTGCGCAGATCTAGAGGTATTAGTTGACCACACAACATTGTTAGTACCATTTAGAAGGACAAGCAGTCCTGGCTTGATTACTTTCAAGATACCTGATCCATTGCTCAAAGGAGCTTCTCTGTTAGCAACCCACACAACTGTCCTAACAGACATGCTACTGTACCACATACCCACATAGCGATTTTCTGAATTACCTGGACTGAAGAATCCCAGTTCGAATATTCCACCAGGTGAAGTAATATTGGCATCACCATCTTTCAGAAAATGGGTTGTTGTTATGGTATCTGTAGCGCCAAAGCTTCGGTGGATGGAATACAAACACAGGAGAAAGAATAAGTAGAAACTTTCCCTTAGTAATGCCTTCATGCTTTGGGATCCAAAATTTCTCTATATCAAATGCAGCATAGTGATGACTGATGACACTTGACGAAACTGAACAAACAAAGTGGTTAAAATGTGTTACATCTAAAGGAATTATCATTGATGTGCTTACAACAACTTTCTTATAAAAAAGTTTATACGGAGAAATTTACTTTCTAAAAATATCAATTAAAGTAAATATATGTGTGTATTATATATATTTGATTTTCTTTTTTCTTTTTTATAAATTACCAAATCAAACAAAATATTATCCATTTTTCAAATTAATAATCAAACTAAACGTAACGAAGTTTTCCATGTCAATCTTTTAAGTTGATTTGATTTAATCTGGGTTTTGGTACACATTCCCCCTTTTTTTTTACCAAACTTTTTAGACCGCACGTTTTTATTTTTGTACCATCTCCACTCAAGATTGAAAGTCGAAGCATCTACTTGACTACCTTTTAATGTGAATTTAGACAGATATTTAAAATTAAATTATTTTGTAAAATTGCATTTAAAACTATAGATAACTACTTTTTACAGAATAACAGTATTAAAAAAATATCTGAAAGCAAATCGTACAACAACATATTTAGCGTAGAAGAAAATTAAACTTTAATTAACACACAACTATTAGGATATTTAAACAATAATGGAGTATTCCTTTTTCAATGAATATTTTATTAGTCCACTTGAGCCTCCAAAGCATACCTAACCTCCAACAGCTCCTCATGTAATCATTGCTCTAACAAATGGTATAATTGTTAAGTGGACTTCTGCACAAATAGGATATTTCCATGCCCCCTACAAATTGACTTAATTTTAAAAAGTTATTACTAAAATATAATAGAATTTAGCATTAGGTTAGCTAAAATAAATTTGACAAGAAGTTTTTCTCTTCAAAGTTGGTCCAAGCAAATTCAAATTTGATATTCGACCTTCTAATATTAATTTCAACAATTTTCAATAGTAAATTTTAAAACTCAGTAGATCCACATTGTCTTATTCAACAAATGTTTTAAAGCTCAACAAAACTCATTAATAGTGTTCTTCAATTTTCTTCAACCAAATCAATCCAAATTCTTGGAGATAGATAATATAAATTAAATAAAATATCACCTCACTCAAAATTCAACCACAAATAAGTACTGAATCTTCCATTTTTCTACCATATATGTATCTCATTTGGTAAAGTTTTTTTATGTGCTCATAATTTATTGGAAGGAGAAGAAAAAAAAGAATATGGAAAAGGAGAAGAAGGGAGAAGAATGAGGAGAAGTTTCCACGAAAATTTATATCAGCACAATTTTTTTTTTCTTAATTAAGCCAACAATTTAAATTTTTAGTCCAATTGTGTCCAAAAGGGATAGCCTTTGACCCAACTTTATACTCCAAAAAGAAAAGCGTAATTGTCGGCGGACAAAGTGCCATAGTTGGAATGTTTCTTACGTCTAATAGATTGGTTCTTCCCATATAAGTTTTACTCAGTAGTGTAAACCAAATTTACGCATGTAGAATGTTTTGATTCATTGCAATGTTCCTTTTTTCAATTAAATGCAATTCTAATGGTATATTTCCTTTTAGTCACATTTAGATTTGCTTAATTTATGATTTGCTAAGAGATTTACAATTTATACTTAACAACGAGATATAATTTATGAGATGTTATAATATGAAAATATAAATTTATACATTCTGAAAAAAAGTTATTTGTTCTGATGAGTAAAAATCAGATACTAGCACAAAATAGAGACAGAAATGGAAATGACCCATTAGATTGCTCTCGCCAGGACCATCTCCAAAGTGCAGAAGTTGAGTTCTTTGCCATTTGCTCGAAAGTTATGGACGATGATATGTCCAAATGATTACAAACTAAAATCGCAGTGTCTGAAAATGTATGTTAACGTCTTATCACTTTGTGGATATCTTAATTAAGGAAAAAAGGGAAAATTTATTTTTAAAAGAGCAGATATATTTTTCCTTAAAAAAAATAATGCATATATACCCTCAATGTTAACAAATAATGCATATTTATCCTTTTATTAATAAATTTATATTTACTGAATTAAAAAAAAAAATTAAAATTAGTTTTTTAATTCCAACAGAGAACAAGACAATAAGTGAGTGTACTTTTCTTTGCTTCTTCTCCACCTGCCACGTGGCTTTAACAAAGGGTGACTTAGACTTGGGACGCTTGTTCGACCGAGGATAAGTGAATAAAAGAGGATTAGATTCTTTTTAGTTGAGTCGGGTCTAGAGGAATAAAAAAAAACAGGTGAGATAATTTTTTCAAGCCACGTGATATTTTTGAATTAAAAACTCAATTTTAGAATTTTTTTTAAATCAGTAAATATAAGTCTATTAACAAAAAAGGTAAATATGTAGTATTTGCTAGCCGACAAGGATATATAATGAAAAATATATTCGCTCTAGATCGCAAAGTTGAGGGATATATTTTCCCTTTCCCCCTTAATTAATATTTACTCTACTCTCTATGTTGTATTCACATAAACACTAATCAAGAAGACACAGCTATATTAGAGAGGGTCACAAACAAGACATCCACACGCTGTTATTAATTTATCTATAGCGTATATAATAAGTACTTTCATAAGTTAAAAAAGCACAATCATTTTGACTGCTTTTCACGCAGTTCAAGTTTCTCCTAATTAATTAATACTAACTTCTGAAGTTTGAAACACTAAATAAAACTCCATACCTCTCTGTATCCTATAGTCAAGAGCCACAGCTGCATAGATCCATATGAAGATACATGCTTCAATTATTTGTTCGTTCTTCTAATCCTTCTGCAAACAAGTGAAAAGTGCTAGCCTCTATGCTGCATTTTGATATATGAACTGATAGGACACTGAACGAGGAAGAGTTGCTAAGCCCTGTGACACACAGAAGAAACAGTTATTAGATTTCGTAGCATGAAGGCATTACAAAGTGAAGGTTTTTACTTATTGCTATTGTACTTTTATTCCATCCACCACACTGTTGGTTCTACAGATGGCACAATAACAATGACCCAGTTTCTCAAAGATGGCGACAATATTGCTTCACGTGGTGGAAGCTTCGAAATGGGGTTCTTCAGTCCAGGCAACTCTAAGCTTCGCCATGTGGGTATGTGGTACAAGAACATATCTGTTAGGACAGTGGTGTGGGTTGCCAACAGAGAAGCTCCTTTGACTGGTAGATCAGGTATCCTTAAGGTCATTGAGCCAGGACTTCTTGTTCTTCTCAATGGTACCAACAGTGTTGTATGGTCAACTAATACCTCCAGATCTGTGCAGAATCCCATTGCACAATTGTTGGATTCTGGAAATCTTATTGTGAAAGAAGCTGTTGATGATAACTCAGAAAATTTCCTCTGGCAGAGCTTTGATCACCCAACTGATACACTATTACCAGGCATGAAGCTTGGCTGGAACTTTGTAACTGGCCGAGAGGTGTACTTGTCATCATGGCAGAACAAGGAGGATCCAGCTCCTGGTGATTTTACATATCACTGTGATCCTTCTGGATATCCACAAAACATTCTGAACAAGGGCTCAAATGTTGTGTATCGATCTGGACCATGGAATGGTCTCTTTTTAGTGGAGCAACAAGCTCAAGAGAGTCATTTCTATACATTTGGGATATTCTCAAGTAAGACGGAGGTGTATTTTGGATATAAGCTCACATCCACAGTTATCACAAGGTTGACATTAAATCAGAATGGTGCATTACAGCGCTGGACTTGAGGTGACCGTCTACAGGATTGGATCCCTTACCTCACTATACACACAGACAACTGTGATGTTTACAAACTGTGTGGCGCATACGGTAGCTGCAACAGTCAAAATTCTCCTGTATGTGGATGCTTAAACAAATTTGTGCCAAAACATAATGAAGATGGGCAGAAGTAGGGGTGGGCAAAAAAACCGAAAACCGAAAAATCGAACCGAACCGAATTAATTCGGTTTTTCGGTTTCGGTTTTTTCGGTTTTTCGGTTCGGTTTCGG
>JACEIK010010922.1:17261-31708 GCA_018107945.1 Datura stramonium
ACGGTTCGGTGTTTGGTGTTCCTTTTCCATAACCGAAAACCGAAAAAACCGAACCGAAATTTGAAAAAACCGAACCGAAACACCGAACGCCCACCCCTAGGCAGAAGGCAGACTGGTCAGGTGGCTGTGTTCGGAGGACTGAACTAAACTGCCTCCAGGGAGATGTATTTTTTAAGTATTCGCATATCAAATTGCCAGAAACACAGAATTCCTGGTTCAATATGACTATGACACTAGAAGAATGCAAGACTATATGCTTTAGAAATTGCTCTTGTATGGCTTACTCAAATATTGACATACACAATGGAGGAAGTGGATGCTTATTGTGGTTCCATGATCTGCTTGACATTCGACAACTATTTACAGAAGGGCAAGATATCTATATAAGAATAGCTGGCTCTGAATTAGGTAAGTTTGTTGCTGAGACACAGTTAAAAATGATTTGTGATTGGTTACTTGAAAATAAAAACCAAAATTTATGGTTGCTGGCACTTGGGATAAGGCAGACATAAACTTAAATTTCAACTGTGCCCATGCTTGTAAGTATCTAGTACTAGAACTAAATTTCAACTGTGCCCATGCTTGTAAGTATCTAGTACTAGACTAAATTTCAAACTCTTTCCTCCTGTATATGCTAGGAGCTAAAAGTTTAATAGAATAAAGAGCTACAACTTTAGAGTGAGTTGTTGAATTTATAAGCTAAATCTATAAGCATAATGATTAGTCACGACCTAGATACTTTCTTGTAACTAATTGATAGATAGTCAGTTTTCTCTAGAACAAGCTGGTGATATATTGCATCAGTCAGCTAAAAGTCTAAGAGGTATTTAGTTGGAAAAACTATTGAGAACTAAAGCATGAATTCAACAACAACAACACACCCAATGTAATCCTACAAGTGGGTTTTGGTTGGGTGGTGTGTATGCAACCTTACCCCTACCTTGTGAAGGTAGAGGTCATTTCTGATAGACCTTCGACTTAAGTAAGTATATCAAAAATCAAGTATGTAAAGCAAATACAATAGCGAAGAAGCCATGTTGAAAATCAACTAAGAAGAAAACAAGTAGCAATAATAAATAATATAATAACTGAAGTAAAGGAAACATCAGATATTGATAAGAGAACTAAACAACACTCGACTACCTACTAACCTTCTATCCTAATCCTTGACCTCCAAGTCTTTCTATCTAGAGTCATGTCCTCGGTAAGCTGCAAGTATGTCGTATATGTTTAATCAACTCTCCCCAAGACTTCTTCGGCCTACCTCTATCTCTCCTGATACATACTATATATAGCCAATCTCTCACACATCTTCACTAGGGCATCTGTGCATCTTCTCTTCACATGCCCGAACCATCTCAGTCTTGCCTTCCTCATCTTGTTCACCGCGGAGGCCACACACCTTGTCCCAAATAGCTTCATTCCTGATGCTATCTCCTAATATGCCCACACTCATCCATCTCAACATCCTCATCTCCGCTACGCTTATTTTTGGAATTGCAAGTTCTTGACTATCCAACACTTTGGCCCATACAACAAGTTGATCGGACCACCACTTTATAAAACTTACCTTTAAGGCTTGGTGGCATATTCTTATCACACAAGATGCCAGATGCAAGCTTCCATTTCAACCACCCAGCTCTAATACGATGTGTAACATCATTGTCAATCTCTCCATTTTCTAGGATTATAGACCTCGGATACTTCAAAAACTTTCTTTCTTGGGGATGACTTCCAGTAGCTAAAATGTTTACAGAACACTTCTACTAAGTAATTAACAAATTAAAAATGATGTACCGTTTCAAAGTCTAGCAGAAAATTGAATATCAATTATCAACTCCTCCAAGTTATTATACAGTCAAATTTATTGATTACTTTGTTGGAACGGACCTTGCAGATAGTCTGGAGATCAGATGGAAAGATTGGAAGAGTACTATACTGGATTTTGCCATTATCAGTTGGTTTAGTTCTGGTAATCCTTAGCATGCTGATATGCCATAGAAGAAGGAAGAAGGCTTTAAAGCTTAAAAAGAAAGGTAAGCTGGGTAACTTTTTGGCTGATCTTTGAGCAAAATAGAGGAAGTGAAATTGAAATAGAAATGAAGAACTAGCTTATTGGTCTCGCCCTTGTTGCGTAAACACAATTCACTCAATTTTCTTTTGGCATGAAAATTGGAATACAGTGGCAATTTCGAGATGGATTACAACAGTGGTAGTCGCACTGAAGAATTTGAGATACCACTGTTTGACTTATCTACCATAACTAAGGCTACCAATAACTTTTCAGTTAACAGAAAGATTGGAGAAGGGGGCTTTGGTCCTGTTTATAAGGTAACAACACTTGTGGCATGCACAGTTTTGTACAAGAAAAAGCCAACTTATTACCCAAAGAATAGACACACAAAGTCTAGATGGCTGACAGAAGCTTCCTGGTCCTCCAGAGCAAAGCCTTCATCTTTAGTTTCAGTATTGAAGTTGTATTATAAACGGTAACAGATAAAGCGTTACCTTGTAAGACCAAATGAGACTTGTAGGATAACAAAGGGAAGAAGAGTGGGAATAGAGGGAAATGGCCTTTTGGTGCATGAACTTGTAGGTATCCAAAAAAATTCAGAATTTCTCAAAAACCAACTGCTTTTATTTTTCCAAAAAGCTGAAGTTTCCAGTGAGTGCTGACTAATATATCGAAGGGAAGAACGTATGTTTAAGGGCTCAATTTCTAGCTAGGCTTTAAAGAAAATGGGATGAAGTTACAATCTAAATGATTTGGTCAAAGCACATTTGACCTAAACTAATAGGCGAAATGTAATGAACTAAGGATATGCTGGAATGATTTTTGACCTAAACTAAACTTTACTGATTCTCATAATTGCTCAATTCCTTTTTATTTGGAAGTATAGCTTACTTCGTACCTTATACTTTCAAGTTAAATATTTAAACTTTTTTTTTTGAGAAAGAAGATAATTAAAATATTTAACATGCAGATATTGTGATGTTTAGGGAGTACTTGAACAAGGACAAAAAATAGCTGTCAAGCGGCTGTCAAAAACATCCATTTGCAAGGAGAAGATGACGAGTGGTATATATCGCCAAGCTTCAGCATAGTAATCTTGTGAAGATTCTTGGATGCTGCATTGAAGGAGAAGAAAAATGTTGATTTATGAGTACTTGCCAAACGGAAGTCTTGATTCATTTATATTTGGTAACAAATTCCCAAACCAATATTGTGTATACTGAATTATATTGCATATTTCTGAAGTGATACTTATTGCAGCACTTCCATAATCTTCTCCCAGTTTCGAGTCCCCCAGCAAGTAAGAAAAAAACATGTAAGGAGGGAAATAAGAGCTCAGCTTTATGAGAGCCTAATAATAATGCACATGATTTTCCAAATTGGTCTTTTCTTTCAATAAGGGAATGGACTGATTTAGTTTGATGTTTTACTACTACTTTCTATCTATAGCTGATTATTAATTTGATGACCCAATAAAAATTTGGCAGGCCGCAGACAAAGCAGGACATTAGACTGGCCTAAGTGATTTCACATTATCAATGGGATTGCTCGGGGACTTGTGTATCTGCATCAAGATTCTCAACTGAGGATAATTCATAGAGACCTGAAAGCTAATAACATCTTGCTAGACAATGATATGAAAAGATATCAGACTTCGGTATAGCTAGATGTTATGAAGAGGATGAGAATGTAGCCATGACAAACCGAGTTATTGGAACATAGTAAGAATCTATTACTGGGTAGTTGGAAATGCCTGAGATAGTTAACGTATGTTTTCCAGCTTTAGTAATTATAATTTTTTGTGTACATTTTCTGCAGTGGGTACCTCTCACCAGAATATGCATTATACGGGCTGTACTCGATAAAATCAGATGTGCTTAGCTTCAGTATCTTAGTACTGGAAATTGTGCGTGGAAAAAGCAACAGAAGATTCTCTCCTTCAGACCTGAACCTTAGTCTAATTGGACATGTAAGCTTTTAATGTATTTTGTTGTATTTATCCATTGGTGTTAGCAACTAACAAGATCTTGTAAGGCTAGTCATGTGCTAATAAACTTGTAAAATCTACAGGCATGGGAACTCTACAAGGAAGGTAGGTCAATAGAACTACTTGATGAACGCCTAGGTGATTCTTGTTCTACTCCTCAAGAAGTGGTACGGTCAATCTGTGTTGGTCTATTATGTATCCAACAATGTCTGGACGATCGACCAAGTATGTCTTCCGTGGTTCTAATGTTAAACAATGAAGGTCCGCTGCCTCAGGCTAAACAACCAGCCTTTTACATAGAAGGAGATGCATCGGACACTGAATTCTTTTCTAACCAATTTGCACATACTTCAATGGATGACACCCCATTAGAATATAGATGACAACAGAGAACACTAGTTCACTTGTTTGAAACAAATTCTTTTGTAGCAATGTGGCAAAGCTTGCTTTCTAACAAATTATAGTTTAACCCTTCCTCTCAGAATGTATATTTGACATTTTATCCACACATAACATCTCTCTTTTTCTTTTTTTGAGGTAAACATTGATCTAGAGTATCTATAGTATAAAGTACAGTAAGATATCCAACCAATAAATGTTAGCAATACACTGTCAAGTCCACATATTTTGGGTCATGAGTGGAACAGTGATAATGCCCGAGCAAATTATTATCTTACGATATGCTTGAGGTGATATTTCATGTAAAAAAAGGGAAATAACCAATAGTTGAGGTGTGGTGATAGTTTAGACAGGAAAATCACATACTTGATAGTTCAGGATTAAAACTCGAAAAACTGGGATATTTAGGTGTGTTTTTAATTATTAACTCTAATATATATATACATACATCAAAGCTGACATATGCGCAAGGGAGAATTCTTAATGTGGATGCATGGAATTGAAAGCATTTTACATTTATAAATTACATTCAATAATTTATTCATCATGCTATTTCTGTTTCCATGGTTCAATCAGCCAACAATTGAGAGATAGATATACAACCGCACTCAAAAACTTCAAAGCCCAACCAATTAACTAAAATTCAACCGCTAATCTCAAAATTTAAATGAGAACAATGTAGATGATATCTTCCATTTCACGATGTTCAGCAATCAGCACACCAAATGAACAACTATAGCTCCATATAAGACTGAAACAATTTGAATAAAGTAACAAAAATTTTAAAAAGCAAGGAAAACATTACCGCAACAATAAATTCGCCGTATTGAGCTGCTATGATGTATTCACAGTCCAGAATTCAGTTCAGAGCTTCACCAAACTCAACATCGCAGTAAGCTAGCCAAAGGTATCAGAGAGTAGAATCAGGGGGGAAATCAGAGAGAGAAAGCGAAGCGGGAAGGAACGCAGAGAGGAATTTAGAAGCAGAGAGAATTAGGGGAGAAGCAGAGATTGAACGTAGAGAGAGGAGAAAGGGGAAGCCGAAGGAGAGAGAGGAGATATTTCCAAATTCTTCACATTATTATCACAATAATAATAGCATTTTGGTCCCTAAATTATTCGTTATTTCTGTTTTTGGTCCTCCTGATAGGTGACTTGACATATTTAACCTTTAATCAATTAAAAAGTGACGTGTTTTAGAAAATGTGTTATATTATACTTGTAAAGATGAAATAAAATAATTCCTTATTTTATTTGACATTGTATATCAAATATAGGATAAAACACAATACATAAACAAACACTTAAACTTGGTCTCAGCTAACAAGTAATCACTCTAATTTTGAGAGTGCACGTTCAGACACCTCAACTTAGTCTCAACTATCAATTTAACCCTTCAACTCGTCCCCACTATATCTCGTGGACATCCAGTGTAACGTGACACATAAATTTTGAAGTTATCTAGATGATCATTTTGTAAGCTGGAGTGTTCAACTAGCACAACAAAGATAAGTTGAAGTGTCTAGATGTGCATACTCAACGTTAAAATATTTCATTGTCAGAGATACTAAAACTTAAAAACGTTGCGCAGGCATGTGGCAACTTTTCAAAAGTGGCGCGAATGAAGAAGTTGAGGCGCTCAGAGATGAATTCCTTATCAATAGAAAAAGAGCATTTCAAAAGTGGATGAATAAACAAGTGGAGACTCAAAAGTAAACAGATTAGTGGGGGGAAACAGCAAATTGGTAAATGCGTACAAAAATTTATGGAGCAAATTACAATAATATTGTTCTTTTTTTTCAGCCAATAAACTTGATCCATTGTGATAAACTGACGAAGACAATATCCAATAGAAAATTACAAAGTATAGAATATGCTTTGCCTTTTAAGTAAAATATTTTGGTTTTTCATCATTAATGTCCCACAAGCCATAACCAAGCTAGTATTAATTAAGCAAATAATGCACAAACATCAGTGGGAATGGCAAGAAACATGTTGATAGAGAGTTGATTGCTATTTCCTTAAGTAGTAAGTAATAATAATAGGACCATGAATGTGACAGAGAGGAAAAATTGATCTGATTGGAGCTCAGAAGCATGAATATGATATTAAAGCAAGCTGTTTTTGCCATATTCATGCTCATGTTCTTGTACTCTTCTATCCACCTGTGTTTTGGTGCTACAGATAAAATAACTACAACACATTTTCTCAAAGATGGCGAAGCCAATTTTATTGCTTCCCGAGGTGGAACTTTTGAAATGGGATTCTTCAGTCCAGCTAATTCTGAAAATCGCTACGTGGGTATGTGGTACAAGAACATATCCGTTAGGACAGTGGTGTGGGTAGCCAACAGAAAAGTTCCTTTGACCAGTAGAACTGGCATCTTGAAAATCATTGAGCCAGGACGTCTTGTCCTTCTCAATGGCACTAACGATGTTTTATGGTCAACTAATATATCGAGATCCGTGCAGAATCCCATTGCACAGTTGCTAGATTCTGGAAATCTTGTTGTCAAAGAAGCTTTTGATGATACTGGAAATTTCCTCTGGCAGAGTTTTGATCACCCAACTGATACACTATTACCAGGCATGAAGCTCGGTTGGAACTTTGTAACTGGCCGAGAGGTGTACCTGTCATCATGGAAGAATGAGGAGGATCCAGCTCCCGGTGATTATACATATCATTGTGATCCTTCTGGTTATCCACAGAACGTCATGAAGAAGGGCTCAGATGTTGTATATCGCTCTGGACCGTGGAATGGTCGCTCTTTCACTGGATCACAAAACTCAAGAGAATGTCCTTTCTATACAATTGGAGTATTTTCAAGTAAGACAGAGGTGTACTTTAGATATAAGCTCACATCTTCAGTTATTGTGAGGTTGATATTAAGTCAGAATGGCGTCCTACAACTTTGGACTTGGGGTGATGTAAAACGGGATTGGGTCCCTTTCCTCTTAATACCCGCAGATAACTGTGATACGTATAAGTTGTGTGGCTCATATGGTAGCTGCAACAGTCAAGATTTTCCAGTATGTGGATGCTTAGACAAATTTGTGCCCAACAATAGTGAAGCTTGGAAGAAGACAGACTGGTCAGGTGGCTGTGTTCGGAGAACTGAACTAAATTGCCTTCAAGGAGACATATTTTTGAAGTACTCGCATGTCAAATTGCCAGACACACGGAATTCCCGGTCCAATGTGTCTATGACTGAAGAAGAATGCAAGAATTTGTGCTCTAAAAATTGCTCTTGTATGGCCTACTCAAATGCTGAAATACACAATGAAGCAAGTGGATGCATATTGTGGTTCGAGGATCTGCTTGACATTCGGCAGGTACCTGAAGGAGGGCAAGATATCTACATTAGAATGGCTGCTTCTGAAGCAGGTATGTCTTTGTGCTATTTATAGATCTTTGATGGATTACCTGAATGTAGCAAGCTTGTAAATATCTAATACCATTAACCCCCAACTCCTGCCTGATCTATATATAGCTAGGATCTAAACAAGTTTTAATAGAAACACAAGCTACCACTTTAGAGCGAAGTTGGTCTGAATTTATGAGCAGAATCTATACATATAATGACTGGTTGGACCCCTCACCTTTTTGGAACTTCTCCATTATTTTCTTTAACATGCCATGTGGAAAGTTGGAATCAAAGAGTTGCCAAAAAAAGAAAGAGACATTCTTTTTTAAGCGGACTAAAACGGAAAGAAGGACAAACAAATTGAAATAGAGGGAGTAATTAATAGGAATTCATATTTCTGTAGAACAAGCAGTTGATATGCATGTGGCTTGAATCAAAGCAAAGATCTCACTCAAAATTAAAGAGGTTTATACTTCAAACGAAGAACATAGAAAATTATAAACGACTTGCATTACAAAGAATTCTAAAACCTCTACAACTAAATATCAATTTAAAATGATGTGCAGTACTCCAAAGGCTTACAGAATCTTTTTTAACTAAATATAAAAAAATATCTCCCCATGGATTTGACAGAAAGTGAAATCTATTACTCCTACTATTTCTCTTTGTTGGAATGGATACTTGCAGATAGTCTGGAGAAATCGGATGAAAAGAAGCGAAAAGTACTTCACTGGATTCTGCCATTATCAGTTGGTGTCATTCTGGTAACCCTTAGCATGCTGATCTACCATAGAAGAAGGAGGAAGACTTTAGAACTCAAAAAGAAAGGTAAGTTGGATTAATTCCTTTTTGTCCTGACATTTTAGCAAAATAGAGGAATATAAATTTAAATAAAAGTGAGAAGAACTATCATATTTATCTGGTATTCGCACCTAAACAAAATTCACTTCATTTGCTTTTGGCAGGTAGGTCTGGATTCAGTGGCAACTACAATATGGATTACAATGGTAGTTGTGCTGAAGAATTTGAGATACCGCTGTTTGACTTATCCACCATAATGAAGGCTACTAATAACTTTTCAATCAACAGAAAGATTGGAGAGGGGGGCTTTGGACCTGTTTACAAGGTATAGCTGGGCGCAGGCAAAAGCTTCCTGGTCCTATAGATTAAAGCTACACTTTGGATTCAGTATCGAAGCTGTATGATGAAAAAAAAGCTCTGCTTTGGAAAACCAAAGGAGACATACAATAGCTAAGGAAGAAGGGTGGGGTAGGGGGATCCTTCTGGTGCATGAACTTGTTGAATGTATCCAAAAAACTACTAGCTTATCTACTCAGCCAAGAGCCTCTAGAATTTTACTTAGTGACAACTCTGGTTCCCTCATCAAAAGGGCAAAATGCTTCATAACTGATCATCATTTTTTTAATTGGACCAGTGAGCCAAATATAAATAATCAAGGATATGATAGAACATAACTGATCCTCTCTTTCTAATTGGAACATAACCGACTCTGTGTACTTCTTACTTCAATTTAGGTATTGATTCTATTAACATGTCGAGATTGTGATGTTTAGGGCATACTTGAAGGACAGGAAATAGCTGTCAAGCGGCTGTCCAGAACTTCCACACAAGGAGAAAATGAGTTTAAGAATGAAGTTTTATATATTGCCAAACTTCAGCACAGGAATCTGGTGAAGATTCTTGGCTGCTGCAGTGACGGGGAAGAAAAGATGTTGATCTATGAGTACTTGCCAAATGGGAGTCTCGATTCGTTTATATTTGGTACAACTTCTCAATCCATATTGTGCAAGTTAAATAATAAATGTGTTCAGTGAACTGATGCCTAAGTACTTCATTAATCTTATTCCAATTATGAAAGCCCCATAAAGCAGGAAAAAACTTGATAGACCAAACATGTCCATATTGTGCAAGTTAAATAATAAATGTGTTCAGTGAACTGATGCCTAAGTACTTCATTAATCTTATTCCAATTACGAAAGCCCCATAAAGCAGGAAAAAACTTGATAGACTAAACATGTTATAGGAGTATTCTTCTTCCAACTAGGCAAGGGACTGATTTTGTTTTAGATTGTAATACAACTTTCTCCTATATCCATTTAGTCTGTTAATGACCCAACAAAATTTTGGCAGATGACACACCAAACAAGGTATTAGACTGGCCAAAGCGATTTCACATTATCAATGGTATAGCTCGGGGACTTGTGTATCTGCATCAAGATTCTCAATTAAGAATAATTCACAGAGACCTGAAAGCTAACAACATTCTGCTAGACAAGGACATGAATCCAAAGATATCAGACTTTGGCTTGGCAAAAATATGTGAAGAGGATGACGCTGGAGCCATGACAAACCGAGTTGTTGGGACATAGTAAGAATCTTCTTTTGGGTAGCTATTTTTTGATCGATCTATTGGGTAGTAATTTGAACCAAGAAGAATCTTGATATAGTTAAGGTATATTTTCCAGCATTAGTAATTCTGCTTTTTTGCATTACAATTTTATGCAGCGGGTACCTCTCACCGGAATATGCCTTGTACGGGAAATACTCAGTTAAATCAGATGTATTTAGCTTTGGTATATTAGTATTGGAAATTGTAAGTGGGAAAAGCAACAGGAAATTCTCGCATTCAGACCATAACCTTAATCTACTTGGCCATGTAGGATTTTATTTGTTTTATTTTACTTATCCTTTGGTTGTTGTCTACTAGTAACAAATATCTTGCAAACCTAATAAGCTTGTAAAATCTGCAGGCGTGGAAACTCTATAAAGAAGGTAAGTCAATAGAACTACTTGATGAATGCCTAGGTGATTCTTGTTCAACACCTGAAGTGGTGCGATCAGTCAGTGTTGGTCTATTATGTGTCCAGCAGTGTCCTGACGATCGTCCAAGTATGTCTTCAGCAATTCTGATGTTAAACAATGAAGGTGTGACGCCGTTGGCTAAACAACCAGGTTTTTACATAGAAGGAAATGCACCTAGTGGTGAATTCTCTTCTAGCCAATATGCACATAGTATAGCAACTGAGACTCCCATCACAATACTATCTGCCCGATAGAAGATATTTGTTTTCACTTGTTTGCTACAAGCTTGCAGTTGTAATAATCTTTTCTTTAATTCTTCATAGCAATTTGGTTCAATATGCCGTGTGCTTTATTGGTGTACCCAATTATTCCCTAAAACTGTTTTATTTTGTGTTTATTAGATAAATTTTAGATATTATGTTTTTTTGTATAGAGAATGGACATTTATGAGGGTTTACATGATTCCTGAGGGTGTGTGGAGATGGAGTATTTTTGGCTAATTCTTGGTTGCACTTGCAATTATCACCTACTTGGCAAATTCTCTCCTTATTCAGTATTCCAATATGTTGATGCTCTTCAAATGCTTGTGTTTCGCAGGCTACATCATTTTCACAGCCCTTTTGATGAATTATATGGTAAGTTACATTCTCTTCTCAATATATGGTCATTTATTTCGAGACAAAGAAGTCTTCTCCATATTGTAATTCAATCATGTCCTTGCATTACAAAAATAGTTTACATTTGTCCTTATTGACTAACGGAACTCATTAGCACGGTTTGCTACCAAATATCCCAAATTTAGTGACAGGGAAAAGGGTAAAATTTGTCCATAAACTATGCAAAATGGTTTAAATATGTCCTCCATAAATAATCTGGGCGAATCACAATTAATCAAGACTTCAAAGCTTTGATGTAACAAGCTCAACCAATTAACAAAAATTGAACAGCTAATGTCAAAACACAAATGAGAACAATGTAGATGATATTTTCCATTTCACAATGTCCATATGAACAACTATAGCTCCGGGATGATACTAAAACAATTAGAATAAACAACTAAAATCAATAAGCAAGAAGAACAGTACTAAACTGGCCATATTGAGCCTCTCTCATGTATTCACAGTCCAGAATTCAGTTCAGAGCTTCACCAACTCAACATTGCAGTAAATTAACCCTAGATCTCATATAGGAGAATGATAAGGAGAGTGAACGCAGGAAGGAACCCAGAGAGGAATTTAGAAGCAGAGAGAATTAGAGGAGAAGCAGAGATTGAATGCAGAGATAGGGAAAGCTGAAGGAGACAGATGAATGTAAATACAATATTCGGATGTACTGTATTGTTTCCTCCTATTTAATAATATTTTTATTATTGGTTTGACTATATTTGTATTGTAATCGAGCAGTTTATAAAAAAAAAATTTTGGTTAATTTGTCACAACTTATGACCCGTAAATATGTTAAAGTTGTTAACTTCATGTAAATTCTAACAAAATTAATTTTTTTAAAAATAGGTCAAAATAAATGTACTCGAATTATTTTTTTTATAATAATAAATTTTATTATGCTCTAATATAAAAAGTATACAGAAAAAAATTTAAAAATTACAAAATAACATAATTATAAATAAGAGAACTGTATGCAGAAGAGAAGACTGAATACAGAAGAGAACTAAACGCAGAAGCTTGTATAGGGTAGGATATTTAGGTAGAGTTAAATAATATTGGGTAAAAGGTAAAGTATGATTATATAATATTAAGTAAGGGTATAATTAAAAAGAGAAATTAGATAAGAATGAGATTACATCAAATCAGTGGTTTCATAAAGTGAGTTTTTTCATAGTTATCTAACCATGGGATCAAACAATACTATACCATAAATTTTAAGTAACAATCAAAATAAACATGATAGTTTTAGTAACGATAAAATATTATACTATAAGTAACCACCATCCAAACAAAGGGTAAGTTGACTATAAAGCCTTATTGGATGGTTGTTACTTGTTACCTACGGTACACTAACATTAGTTGGAAAAATGATCAAAAATATCTTTAAACTATGCGAAATTGAACAAAAAAATTCACCATTAATAGTTTGGTCCAAAAATATCTCTGTTGTCAATGTTTTGGTCCAAAAATGCTCCTATTGTTAACAGTTTGGTTCAAAAATGCCCTTAATGCGAGTTTACGTGTCTATTTATGTATTATGCCTGTTAAAATATAATTATTTATTAAATATTTTAAAATGAACGTGCAACACACCTTTTCAAAAATTAGTTATTATATAAGTGAGAAGCCAAAAAGTGAAAAGTTAGATTATCAATTTGCCCCTCCACTAAATTTAAATTAATTAAATATATAATTAATTATTAATATTTTATCAGTCATATTTTCATATTTATTTATTTTACTATATATAAGTGGAAGCCAAAAAGTGAAAAGGTAAAATACTAAATACCGTCCAAATATTGAAAGACTAAAATGTCCTTCAAATAATAATAATAATAATAAATAAATATAAACAATCATATCTATAGTATTCTAATCATATCATATTATTATATAAGTGGAAAGCCAAAAAATGAAAAACTAAAATATTAAAATACCCTTCAAACATTGAAAGACTAATATAACTAAATAGTAATAATAAATAAATATAAATAATCATATCTATAATCTATAATATTTTAGAAGTGAAAAATTTCATTTATTGAAGTTTGAATTATGAAAATATCTTTTAAAAATTGTTTGAAACTTTTATCCTTCAACTACTGCTACATTATTCTTTTACAATCTTTTAAAGTTTATTTAGATTTTAATACTTGCTTTGGTATAAGTAAATTTATGTACATTATATGCACCTAATTAATTCAAACATTTTCATAGTTAATGATTTAGCATTTCAACAGTTGACTCTGGTAATTCCTAGCTTGTAATGTTGTTGCTTTCAATGACTTTACAAAATTCTAATTCAATAAAGGTTATTGAATACTAATAATATTAATAACATGATACATAAATTAACTCATAATTAAAAATATAAAAACAGAAAAAAGAATATTAAGTTATAAAATTTCAAATATTAAAAAATTTAACTATTTAATAAATTTAAATGCTAAATAATTGTTTACATAAAAAACATTTGCATGATATGTTATAATAACCTTATATAATAACTTATGGCTTTGTAGACGTAGGAAAACTCTTTGTTTTCCATCATTTATCAATTACTAATAATGATGATTTTATATTAAATTCTAGTCGTTAAGTATCTTATATAAATAAATATCAAATATATCTAACTCTCAACATTGGATGAAACAAACTCACAAGATATGTAACAATATACCTCTTATTTGTAGGTGATTTCATTTTGCTTGCTCATTTTTTTTTCTTTTGAATATCAATCCAATATGAATTTGTGCTATAGTTTCTTAGTTAAATAAGTCAATTCCTTTATGTTTTGTGTGGCAAAAGTTACATGTGCATGCCTGATATTTTATGTTAAATTTTGCTTAAATTGTAGACTTAATTTTATGATTTATTTCTATGTCTTATTAGAAGTTTATAATTAGTGTTTTATTTTTTATTTTCATATTAAAATTGGTATTTTTCTAGATCTTTCAAAAGATATCAAAAAGAACATAAAACAAAGGTAGAATGACTCCTTTTCCTCTTTTTTTAATTATGTTGTTTGTGTATATAGTTGAGATAGATTAATTGTATCGACGCCGACATCCTTTTTTCTTCCTTATTGGATAATGTTAGAAGCAATTGTCCTGAAGTGTAAAATGTTTTGTTAGCTTTTGAGGAGGAAAAAAAAAAAAGCTTGCCAGAAAAGCATCTACTTTCCTTTTTTTTTTT
>JACEIK010010924.1:1652-13776 GCA_018107945.1 Datura stramonium
TGGTTAGTGTATATATTCACATTTACATAAAATCACATGAGAATGTATATAAATTAATAGATAAACAAGGCAAAACTAAGTTATAAAGTATCACTTGGGCCTGCTATTTTCCCCACGATCAGTAGGCACATGGGATGTGCCTATTGGCAGCTATATAGACTTTTAGGGGCGAGTAGCGGTTGCGTTATGCCTAAGGATCTAGATACGCCTATTGAGCAACGTTTAGTATATAAGTTAGGCCTACCAAATGCTATTATGGATACTCGAGAAGCGAGATATAATCATAAAATGCCTAAGGGGCTATATTATTCTCATAGAGTAATAGGAAGTCGTGAGCGACTTTATTGAGGCCTGCAGAGCCATTTGAAGTTTGGTGCCCTTACCAGCTTCCCCTATGCCTGAGTGGCATCACTGACCCTCAGTAAAGCCTTGTGTGCTTGGGGTGCTGTTACAGCAGCCCAGAGGGCTCAAATACAGTTACAGGAGCCCTTAGTCACATTTTAGAGGTTAGTTATACCTTAGTTACAGGTTTTCTACGAGTCCGCGATGAGTGCAAATAGAAGAAATATATTAATTGCTTGTACTTGTCAGGCTTATGAGGGCTAGGTTAGGTTCTTGTTTGTATACTTTCTTACTATATATAGCTTATGAATGTATAATCATACAACTTAAGTTCCTATTTGTATAATTGTCTACTAGATGCAAGTTGTGGTTATGAAAACATACAGGTTAACTTCTGCCCGTTTTCGCTGATTATTTTCAGTTGTTTATCGGCTTCTATTAAGATTATTATTACTTCCTTACATATTCAGTACATATTGTACTGACACCCATGCATGGGATGCTGCACACTTGCCTGCAGGTTTAGATAGATGGGTTTTGGGACCTCCTTAGCACTTGTTCAGAGTTAGCAGATTAGCCAGCTCCTTTCCTCCAGAGTTACCAGTATTTAGAGGTTTTCCTGTCTTTTTGATGTCTAGCATTTGGGTAGTCCGAGGCCCTGTCCCGACCAATATCTACTCTTAGAGGCTCGAAAACTACAATTCATAGTTAGTGGTGCGTTATTGGCCATGTGGGGCCTATACGTATTGTGATTTGAGTGTTTATGATAGTTGTTAGACAACATGGTGGTCTTATCGGCCCACATAGGATGATATTGTTATTGCACCTGTTGGGTTAGTTGTTTTTTAGCAGGTTTATATTGCGGCCTTGTCGGCCTGAGGCTATGATTTATAGATGAGATATAGCTATTGTTTTCTTGCTATGTGTTGTTGGCATGCACCAGAAATATATATGTCCAGCCAGGTCAGCTCAGAGTCCAGTGTGGCATTAGGTGTTAGCTACACCTCCCAAGGTGGGGCGTGAAATTAACCTTCTGCATAGCTTGTTGCACTAAGTCTGGTCCTATCAATTCTGCTTCACCAACTTCAAATAAACCAATTGGAGATCTATACCTCCGCCCATAAAGAGCCGCATAAGGAGCCATATGAATGCCGGGGTGATAGCTTTATTTTATGCAAACTCAATAAGAGGCAAATAGTCATCCCAATTTACCTTGAACTCAACAACACATGCCCTCAACATATCCGCTAATGTCTAAATAGTCTGCTCTGCTTGACCATCTCTCTGTAGATGAAAAGTTATGTTAAGGTTCACCTTCAAATCCAAAACTCTCTGAAATGACTTCCAAATCTAGGCAGTTAACTGTGTACCCCTATATGATATAATGGATAATGAAACTCATAAAGTCTTACTATCTCATTGACATATAATTTGGCATAGTCCTCGGTTGAATCCGTAGTCTCAACTGATAAGAAATAAGCTGACTTGGTCATTCGATCTACAGTCACCCAAATAGAGTCATTTTGATTACGTGAATTCGGTAGACCAGTGATAAAGTCCATAGTGATCATCTCCCACTTACATCCGGGGATTGCTATATTTTGGGCTACTCCACATGTCCTTTGGTGCTCGGCCTAAACCTATTGACAATTTAGACATCTAGCCACAAAGTCTGCAATGTCTCTCTTCATCCAATTCCACCAATAGACTTCTCTCAAGTCATGATAGATCTTAGTGGAACCTGGGTAAATAAAATACCTGGAGTTGTGTGCTTCTACCATGATCCTCTCCTTAAGACCATCTATATTCAGAACACATAACGTACCTTGATACCTTAGGACACCATCTCCCCCCTGTGTGAAAACCAACACCTTTTGCTTGTGAACATCTTCCTTTAATTGAAGCAAGAGGGCATCTTTGTCCTATTTTTCCTTCACTTCTACCACTAGAGATGATTTGGCCCCATTTTGAACAAGCACACTACCTTGTTTGGAGTCTAGAAGATAGACTCCCAGGTGTGAGATTCTATGCACATCTTTAGTCAACTCTCTCTTCTTCTCCTCTATATGAGTTGTACTCCCCATAGATAGTCTGCTAAGAGAATTTACAACTACGTTAGCCTTACATAGGTGGTAGAGAATACCCATGTCATAATCCTTGAGCAACTCAAGCCACCTCCTCTGTCCAAGGTTCAACTCCTTTTGACTAGACACATACTGCAGGCTCTTGTGATCTGTGAACATATCGACATATGCATTATAGAGATAATGGCGACAAATCTTTAATGCAAATATTACCGCTGCCAACTTGAGGTCATAGGTCGGATAATTCTTCTCATTGATCTTAAGTTGTCTGGAGTCATAAGTTATAACCTTAACATTCTGTATCAATACGCAACTAATGCCTACTTTGAATGCAGGACAATATGCCACAAAACCAGTACCCTCTAGTAGGGTCAACATCGGAGCAGTAGTCAAACGAGTCTTCAATTCCTGAAATCTTTTCTCACAAGCTTCATACTACTGAAATTTGACCTTCTTTTGAGTCAACTTAGTCAATGGAGCAACAATAGTTGAGAATCCTTCTATAAATCTCTCGTAGTAACCAACTAAACCCAAGAAACTTTTGATGTCAGTTAGGGTAGTGGGTCTAGGCCAACTCTTCATAGCCTCAATCTTCTGAGAGTCAACCTTAGTACCCTCACTAGAGACTATATGGTCTAGGAAAGCCACTGACTTCAACCAAAATTCGCAGTTAGAGAATTTGGCTAATAGCTCGTTGTCATTCATTGTTTGTAGAACTATTCTAAGATGACTAGCATACTCCTCCTCACTCTTGGAGTAGATGTCATCAATGAACACAATAACAAACATGTCCGAATATGGCTTAAACAGTCTGTTCACGAGATCCATAAATGTTGCAGGACTGTTAGTCAAACCAAAGGACATAACAGGTCCTGAAGGCTGTCTTGGGAGTATACACTCCCTAACTTTCAATTGGTGATACCCCAATCTGAGGTCTATCTTCGAGAAATATTTGGTGCCCTAAAGTTGGTCGAACAAGTCATTGATTCTAGGAAGGGGATACCTATTCTTCATAGTTATTTTGTTCAACTATTGATAGTTAATACACATTCTAAGAATACCATCTTTCTTACGCACGAAGAGAACTGGAGCACCCCAAGGTGAAGTACTAGGGTGAATGAAACCCTTATTTAGAAGATCCTTTAACTGCTCTTTTAACTCTCTTAACTTGGCTGGAGTCATTCGATATGGAGGAATAGAGATAGGTTGAGTATCAGGAAGAACATCTATCCCAAAATTTATTTCCCTATCTAGAGGGATTTTAGGAAGATCATCTGGAAATACCTCTAGAAACTCAATCATGACTGGAACTAACTAAAGGGATGGTGTCTCAACATTAGAGTCTTTCACTCTCACTAAATGATAAACACACCCCTTAGAGATTAACTTTTTGGCCTTAAGGTATGAAATGAAATGACCCTTAGGCATAATGGGCTACCCTCCCAAATTAAGACTGGCTCATCTAGAAATCGAAACTCTACTACTCGAGTTCTACAGTTAACTATGGAACAACATGAATATAACTAATCTATGCCAACAATAACATCAAAATCCGCCATGTCTAACACTACTAGATCAGATGTGGTATCTTTATGATTGACTAAAACTGTAAAATCTCTATAGATTCTCTTATCTAGGACTGACTCACTGACTGGAGTAGAAACACAGAAAGGCTCTAAGGTTGTTCCAGGAAAATTCCAAGCTTAACTGTCATATAAGAAGTCATAACATATAACGTAGAACCTGGATCATGCAAAGAATATACATCAAGGGAGAAGACTTTTCACATACCACTAACAATGGGGAGTTCTATTGATTTTGGTGACTAGACATAGAATACAGACGGTTCTACCCTCTTCCTGTCCCTGAAGTAGTACCCTTTTGGGCGACTTTGCCGGCTGGGGAGTAGTCTGAACTTTGTTACCCCCATTACTCTATCAGGATGGATAATCTCTCAAATAATGACCCTGCTGGATACATCTGTAACATCCATCTCTATCCGAATGATGTTCACCCAAGTGGGCCCTGCCACACTTTCTACATAGTGGATGTCGAAGGGTTCCCTTGTCACACCCCAAACTCGGGGAGGCATGAATGGCACCTGGTGCCACCCTTGATATGAACATACTCGATGCCCAAAATATAAAACAAAGGCCAGAACAGATGAGGTTCAACAACACAACAACTATAAAATAAGAATAAGAAGATAGACTATAGCGGAAGCTGGCTCATCTGACCAACCAAAAAAAATAAATACCATATGCCGTCAAGGACACGGAAAGGAAAACAACTATACAACACGGCCCACCTAGCCTATAACAACATACTAAAACCACAGTAATGTCTATGAGCCTCTATGAATACATTAGTAATCAAATGATCGGGACAGGGCCCCGAACTACCATTAACTCAACCATTTGGCGACTCCGAAAGACCTGGAGCGCACCATCTCATATGAAACTCCACTCAGCACCCAAGAACTCGATCTAACAGCCCACCATCACCTGCAGGCATGAATGCAACGCCCCGACTAGGGCGTCAGTATAATAATGTACCGAGCATGAAGGTAGAAACAACTGGAAGACTCAGATTAGAGATCAACAGATATACCAGATATCACTAAAGGAGAACTCAACTTAAGTAAACATATAAAACCTACCTGGCCCCCATAAGTCTGAAAAGTAAAAGCAAACATACAAATAGAACCTACCTGGCCCCCATAAGCCCGGCAAGTCCAAAAGTAAATAATAAAAAAGCGGCACCTAGCTGACACAGATCACATGTCATCACCTCTAGACCTCTCAATGGCCTCAGCTAACACCAACCAACATCTAGCATCCACTGCTATCAAATAACAAATAACACAAGAAATAACCATAATATAATGCCAAACAAATCACAAGTAAATACTAGTTAATCAACATCATCAATCAGGCACTGTCAGACTCTCTCTCGGGTGCCCACAGTTAGCGGAGCTCAATCCATCTAGGAGAACCAAATCACGATCCCAGGAAGGCTGCCCACACTCTCGAATCATGTATCAACTCGACACTACAAAGGACATCATTATCAACCCCGTAGGTCATTTAACTTCTTGGGCTCAACCCCTCAGCCGGAAACACTCTCGTGCGTCGGGTATCCACAAGCCACAAGGTACCTCGGTCTCGACCCCTAGTCGGAACAAATCTCGTGCATCAGGTATCCACAAGACACAAGGCCTCAAACATAACACACACAAATTCAAAAAAAAAATAATACATGCTCAAATATCCCACAATCGGCTCTCAAACCCCACAATCCAACTATTACAACACAATACTATTCTTTCACGTCTATCCATCCACTGACGAGCCACTAATCAAGTTAAGGAACACCATCCTAACCAGTCTATCCTCAAGATTTACAAAAAGCCCACATGCCACTCTACTTACCACTAACATCAAGGGACACAACAAAATCAGTCCAAGTCACGTGCCCTCGACACGGTCGACACAATTGCCGATTCAAATATAAAAAAGGATTGTCACAGCCATTGACCTTAACCACTCTAATGCTTCATTCACTTGAAAATATAATATCCTAATCTTATTCACCCAAACAGCTCACAACTTGCTACAAGAACCACACGCCTCACATACGGTCTCTCAACACGAGCCTAATAATTTGCCATGTTTATGATTCTCCGCACTCAAGCCCGAGTCACCGACCAAACCAGCACCTTAAACACACCATTATCACCATATAAACAGAATAACAAGAGTTCAATAATAGAAAACACAAGCCATCACAAACAGCCAACACACACGTCAACACGGACAACTACGACTATGGAATTCATGCCGACAAAGGGAGGGACAAGCCTAATATACCTTAGCTTCAATACTAGCCGAACTTGAGCCTTCAACACCATGAAACTACTGCCTAAAGGAAGTCCAAAATTCTTCCAAAACGCATCCAACACAACTCAACAACAAGACAAGACAAACGAAGCTTACCCGATAAGATTCATAGGAATTCGATGGTAGAAACTCCGAGACAATAACCTATCGGCATCAACACACATATAAACAACCTTAAAAACTAAGGATAACAAAATAAAGAAGGCTTACCAACATCTTCACCACTAAATAGCTACCAACAGCCCAGAAAAAGCACCAAACCACGGACTACACGCGATTCCCGACTTTCCGGCACCAAAATCATGTTGAGCCATGGATTCTAGCCTCAAAACCCAAAGAAAACCATGTAGAGAAGTTGAGAGAGGTTTTTTACAGAGTAGGTTACTGTAAAATGAATTTGGATGACTTCAAACCGACCAAAGCGGCTTAAATAGCCTTCCATCGCCTTAGACCCTTGTGACGTGCCAGCTTGCGCGGTCTCGCGAAAATGTGAATATCTCTCTACTCCGAAGTTGGATTGATGAAAGGTTTGATGCGTTGGAAACTAAACTTGTAGATATTTAATTTGATAGGTCTCACACCCCCTAAATCCTTATAGATTGAGAGATACACTTCGATACATTTGACCTAAATTTCAAAGAACCTCAAGAAGGAAATTTTGGGATAACTTTTTCCGAATCTTGTTCTACAACTTGATCGATGTTCAATATTAAATACGAACATAGAGTGACTCAAATAACTCATAACACTTCCTTATTAGCTAATTTAGTATTCTTAGTCCTATCTCAAAAGCACAATGTTATCACTCAAATTATTCGGGGTGTTACATCCCTGAACTGCATTACCTTGCCCTTGGGACCTCTGATCATTTCTATTTTCGAAAGCTGGAGTATTAGCTGACTATGTAGGTACAGAGGACCTCTTTCTGAAGGAGCTATTTCTATTCCCATTCTTTTCTATGAGCCCCATTACCTGATAACTTAACTCTTTTTCTTTGGTGCTCCTCTTTGTTCTTCTACTTATCCTCCTCTAACTTTTGGTAATATACCATAAGTCTAGAAATATCTATATCATTGATCAATAGAGAGCTTTACATTCTTTCTTCACGTGCTTGCCCAATCCAAACACAAACTTCCTCATTCTAGCCCTCATATTTGTACCATCTCCGAAGCATATCTAGATAACTGGATGAACTTAAGGCTATACTCCTTTACGCTAGCCTCAAGTTAACAATTTATATACCTTTGCTTCTCTCAACTCCTGAGGAAATAAGTGGTTTAGGCAAGCCTTTTCAAAATTATATCAAGTGGCGGAGCTACATTTTCACCACTCCCTTACGCCCATTGATCATACCGCACACTAGCCACATCCTTGAGCTAATGTCTTCGTAGCGTGCATTGACTTTAATATCTTTTAGATCTCATCAATAAAGTTCTAAGGTTCCTCATAAACCTTAAATCCTATAAATATTGGAGGAATCATCCTCAGAAACTCTCTAATCCTTGATGCTCCCGAATTGTGAGAACTAAAACTAGCTGGTGCTGAGTTCTAACCACCTAACTGAGCAGCCACCAACTGAGTGAGCATCTGAAGAGCACCTCTGAAATACCCATTCTAGGAGGCTGAGGAACTAATGTCACTGGTATCCTTCTACTAATAGTTTGTCAATCCTGGGCCCCAACACCGGATCCCTGAACTGGAGTATGTTGACTATTCCCGGTTCATCATCCTAGTCTGTGGAGGCATGTTAGCTGCCTTCCTTTGGCTGACAGTACATTTAATAGGCATGATTTTAAACACATGAATGCACGAGTTAGGAAGAATTCTTTATAGAATTAAACTCTATGGCACGATCTAGAGTATGACAGAAGGGAAGTATTTCCTATCACCTTGTAGTCTCCCTATAATAGATGTGGCGCTCTTCAAACTTATAAGAAGAACACCACTAGACCCATCTTCATAGACACCCTAGGACTCTTTGAACCTAAATTCCTTATTCCATGTTTATCACGCCCCAAGTCTAGACCCTGGATGTGGCCAACACTTAGACCACCTATGATCCAAGCAAACCCTTAGTCTAGCTTACTACTAACTGAGGTTACAGTAAATCATAGCGGAAGTAATAATTGTATGGTCTTAATATAATAAAATAAGATTAATTAACTGTAACTAAAATTAGTGTTTGAAAGTAACATCATTAACTCAACTCTAACTCTATCTATGAAGCCTCTATAACTGAAGACAGGTGTCGGGACATAGCTCCCATGGCTATCTCAAGATCTATAAAATAAAATAACTCAAATGACTAAGACTCTCCGAAAGCAGGAGGCCTCACCAATAGTTGAGTGGATGTGAGATCCTAACGAAGCGTCTACTTCTGATCTTGTCTACCTGAGTCTACATCATAATAAGATGTAGTGCTAAATGGCGTTAGTACGTGGAATGTACGGTATGTATATGGCTGAATGAAACAATAGTTAAATAAGAATATTTGAACTGAATGAAATAAACTAACTGAATAACTGAGATTTGAATGATGCATAAAACACAATATGATCAATTTGTAAAATAGTTTTTCAATAAAACTTTACATCAAAAGAATCTTTAAAAATACATATAAAATTTTCATAACTTTGACTTGGGAAGTTTTTCATAACTGACACCATCATTAATAAGCACACGATTCCTAACTGTCTAATTCAAGTTGGCAGAGCCACTCAAAGCCTTGCCAATGCAAAGAACGATCTAAACTGTGGATCCATAATAGAGCCCTTACCAGGGGTTTAATTGAGAGGTCACCCAAATCAATGGCATAATCCTAACCTACGCAGGCTACGTAGTTTTGGGGCTTATGAGTTATCTAAACTCTTCACCTACTCTGTGCTAAATAATACTCCCAAAATATATCCTCATATACTTATGCCTATCTGAGGCAACTGAAAATATCTTTATGAAGCACTTTATATGTAAATATAATATATGGTTAAATATTTGTGGAGCCTTGGCTCAAAAACTCTTTAAAAGCTTGGGAGCCCTTATGCTCCAAATCTCTTGAACACTTGTGAGCTTCTATGCTCAAAACTCTTGATTTTCATTACTTTAGCTTGTGAAAATCATGCTTAAAATCATACTTTCTTCCTCATAATCTCTTTACAAAATATCTCTTAAAAATCTTCTCAACTTTATAAAAATAATATTTTTAACCCAAATAACAATGATTTCAAAATTATGACTTTTATGCACTAGGGTTCATAGAATAAGAGACATAAACCAATCATCAATTAATAACTTAAGAATTCAAGAAAACATCATCAACAACATCAAGAGAACGATAATTAATAGCAAAGGTATACAATGGATACAATTCAATATGGAGAATTCAAAAATGAGTAATTCAATCAATAGGGAAGAAGATAATTCAAGAATTTAGCCAAAAACCCCAGCTTTCATCTCAATGCATTCTTGCATAGATGTAGGACATAAGGATGAATAGAAATCCTTACTTAAGCTATCTTACTGTCACGACCCGAGCATAGGCCCGGATCGAGACACGGGACAAGGAGCCCCAAGAGACTCCAAGTCGATCCATGGCATGAAAAAACATCTAACTCAATCAATAAAAGTGGAAGATTTAACATAATAAATATAGCGGAAGTCTAAACATCACATAACATCAGAAGTGGAATTCACATCATACATGACAAGTTGATTACTACATACAGTCTGAAAGCCTTTACATATATGATGGGTTGATGGGACAACACCCCCAACTAACCCGACAAGTCTAAAACTAAAGAAGGACAAAACAACCACGAATACTGAATGTCCTCGGAGGATGAGGATTCACCAATGCTAGCTGGACAAGTCTAAGTGGGAAAGCAGGGGCTAAGGATACTGCTAAGAAAGATCCCTCGAACTTGTATCATAAGATGATACAGCATAGAGTATGCGGTTAGTACGTGAAATGTATCAACTATGCAAGCTAAGCAAAACGGACAGTTAAAATACATAAAAGTTCATGAGAGTAGGAAAACATGATCATAACGTAAATCTCATAATGCAAATATAAGGCTCAAGGTTTTCAAAACATTCGTAAAACATTCGTAAATCATAATCATAAGAGAAATAACTTTATTAAACATGACTTGAGCCAAAGTATATAATCATAATCATACATAAATCATGAGGAACAGTGTGATATTCTTATAATCGACATACCCCATGCGAACATACATGGAGCCCGACCTGTAAGCCCATAATGGGGAGGTCATTCTTACCTTGCCAAGGGTAGAACCATGAAAGAGGTGTGATATCACAACAGAAGACCCATTTAGGCAAAGGGGACAGTATCATGGAGGTCCCATCATGGTTAAGTTAGCGCGTAGTTTCGAGACTCGGGGTATGCTTGGACCCGGGTCTACTCGGTGTTAAATACTACTCCTAAAACTTATATATAGTTCTCATACGATAATATACATGAGATTCATAGGCTAGTTAAAATTATGATAATCATAAGAATGCTTGAAATACGTGATCTAGCCATGAAAATAAGGCCCGTGAGACAGCCATGATCATAAATCCATAAATCATGAAGTTCATGCATACTTGTAAGCTATGTATATACTTGATATCTCATAAATCCATGATAAGTATTTGAGAGAGATCATATCATAAGTCATAATTCATAATGGAATAAACATCAAAATCAAAGTGGAATCATAATTTGAATTTTCATGAAATATGGATAATTGGGCATAGTTTGTAGAAAATTTAAATCTAAATAGTTATATAATATACCCATGATTCGTAAAACATGAATTTATACATGAGAGGTATTAACCCATAGGTAGATCATAAGGATTTCATAGGAATTGGGATAAAACCCCATAGAATTATCAATAGAATTTCATGAATTAGAGAGACAAATTAACCCATTCATAACCTATCACGTCCTGCCTTGGGAGGCATGACTGGCACCTGGTGCCTTACTAGGACCTGGACTGCTAGACTATTGAGCCTAAGCACTTCTAGTGCCAGGCTGACTCTAATTCTGGATTTATGAAAACAACGGGCTATATAACGGCTGTAAATACGGCCTCTGGCCGACAAGGCCTATAGCCACCTGTAGGAATATAACAGCTACCCAGAACAACTGAACATATGGGAACCTATGCGGGCCGACAAGGCCACTATGCTGACTAGTTATCACTGAAAAGTAGAATAATGTGCTAAACTGATCTGTGACCGACAAGATCACCAACTGACAACTGAACAAGGCCCCACACGGCCATCACATGCAAACTAAAAACATACACACGGCCCCACACGACCGATACAACTAATCACAGGAAATATACAATCCGCAAGCCTCTAAGAATAATAAGATGGTCAGGAAAGGGCCCCGGCCTACCCATACTGTACAAACAAAAAGGGAAGTAAACCTTTAGCTGTCAAGCTCTGGATGATAGGAGCTGAAGACTCTGTACGATGGCTGGAACTATGACGGATCTGCTCCTCGTGTATGAGTACCTGCAGGCAAGTAATGCAGCGCCCCAAAACGGGCGTCAGTACCACTGGTACTGAGTATGCAAAGCAATAACTGAAAATAACTCAAAGCAAACAACAATACTAATAGATACTGAAGTAATAGGAGATGGGATGAGACTGACTGAAAAAAGTGTAACTTTACTAAAAAAAAGTAAGAGTCATACCTGATAACATGGCGGTCTACTTTCTATCTATTAATAACTAACACAACATAGCATACAAGAACCTTACCATCCCCCATAAGCCATAAGG
>JACEIK010010924.1:24626-39463 GCA_018107945.1 Datura stramonium
GAAGGCAGTTGCATAGCAACGTGGCACGCTGGCCATCGCGCCATCCGTGCCACGCTGGCCATCGCGGAGGTGCCTCCGTGCCACGTTGCCCCTCTGGGCAGCACGGTTCAGTCTCCTCTTGCGAAAATCTAACTTGGCACCAGTTCGGCCTTTCCCCAGCCCTTTCCTCACACGTATGGCATTCTAAAACTCCCAACCAACATTGGTATAGGCCAAGTAAGTACTAGAAACCTACGGGGTGTTACATAACCCTGCATACCTGAGAGAATTTGATTCTATAACTCCTCTGATTGCCCAAGGAAGAATTGAGAAGAACTTGGAAGAAATTGAGCTTGATCACCTCTCTAGACTACTACACTTGCATGCATGAATAGGAATAACTTAGAATGAACTTACCCCTCTTAAAACTCAGAATTCATATCTTGAAACGACGTAGTTTAGGTCTTAGGATCATAGGAATTATGGATAATCCCTTATTAAATTCGCAGAGGAAAATAGACTGTCGGTCCCAATGAGGGACTGGACGAGTCGTTACCTCTAACCACGAGTCATCGCTACAGTCGTGAAGTGCATTGCCAAAGTTTTACCTGGAACTCACCACGGGAAACATCACGAGTCGTTACTAGTGACTGTGACTCATGGTCACCACTCATCCTCTACACTGCCAGAAAACCAACTGGGGTCACCACGGGCGACACCATGACTCGTGGTGCTACCCAACGAGTCATGGTGAGGACCCATTAACTGTACTGCCCCATACATCCTCTTCCTTCAATCATCCCTGACCACAGGTGACCTAACGGCTCGTGGGGATGACCACGACTCATGGTCACCCCAAATTGAAAATTTCCAACAAGTCAACATTCCTCACCACAAGTCACTTAATGACTCGTGCTTAGCCTGACGGGTCACAGAACGGCTCGTTTTGTGACCTAGTGAGAAAATTCTATTTTCTCTGATTCAACTCCCAGGACTGATCTTAGGGCTTCCGAGACATTAAAATATCTCCCCCCAGTGAACATTCATCCTCGAATGCTAGAGAACATGCAGAAAAGCAGAGAAATGCAATCATCATACTCAAATACTGATCATATAAGTTGAAACTGACGGATTGACTACCTCCGCACTGAACTACATGGTTGAACTGAATTCATGAATCATACATACATTCATAGACATGAAAGAAACTGGGGCACCTGAACTGAACATGAAACTGAATAGTATTTTAGCGCAAAAACCGATACCTCAAGCTAGAACTGAGCCGGTAGGGAATAATTGTAGGTATCTAGCCATCATATCTCCTTCGGCTTCCCATGTAGCTTCCTCAACATGCTGATTCCTCCATAAAACCTTGACTGAAGCTACTTCCTTGTTTCTTAACCATCAAACCTGACAATCTAATATCTCCACCGGAACCTCCTCATAACTAAGACTGTCCTTCACACCAACACTGTCCACTGGAACAACTAGAGTCGGATCACCCAAACACTTCTTTAAGAGAGATACATGGAAAACTGGATGGACTAAAGCTAATTCTGAGGGAAACTCCAATTCATATGCTACCTTGCCAACCCGTTTCACAATTCGGTACGGGCCAACATAACGGGGACTTTCCTTTTCTTTCCAGATTCCATCACTCCCTCCATGAGAGACAGCTTCAGGAACACCCAATCATCAACTTCGAACTTGAGTTCTCTCCTTCTCACATCCGCATAAGAGTTTTGGCAACTTTGAGTTGTTTTCAACCTGTCCCGTATGAGCTGAACCTTCTCCATGGCCTCATGGACTGAATCTGGTCCTATCATTCCAGCTTCACCGACTTCAAACCAACCAACAGGCGATTTACACCTCTGCCCATAGAGAGCCTCAAATGGAGCCATCTGAATGTTGGAATGGTAGTTGTTGTATAAGAACTCAATAGAGGCAAATGATTATCCCAACCACCCTTGATTTCAATCACACACACGCTCTCAAAATTTTCTCGAAAGTCTGAATATTCCGATCCACCTGACCATTGGTTTGCGGATGAAATGTTATACTAAGCTTGACGTGCAAGTCCCTTTTGAAACGATCTGCAAAACTAAGAGGTAGACTGAGTACCTCTGTCTGATATGATGGACAAGGGCACTCCATGCAACCGAACTAGTTCTCAAATGTATAGTTTGGCATAATCCTCCGTTGAATCAGTAGTTTTGACCGGTAGAAAATGAGCGGCTTTGGTCAACCTGTCCACGACCACCCAAATGGAGTCATACCATCGATGAGTGTGAGGTAACCCTGTGATGAAGTCCATATTAATCTCTTCCCACATCCAAGTGGGAATACTAATATCCTGAAGCACACCTCCCAGTCTTTGATGCTCCACTTTCACCTGATGACAATTCGGACACTTTGCCACAAATTCTGCAATATCCTTCTTCATTCCATTCCACAAATAGACTTCCTGTAAGTCATGGTACATCTTGGTGGCACGTGGACGTATGGAATACCAGGAACCATGAGCCTCGTGTAACATCCGATTTCCTAAATCATCAACGTCCAAGACACACAAGCGACCCTGATATCGAAGCACACCATCTCCCCCTTTGGAGAAGACCTCTACCTTCTAATTCTGAACGGCTTCCTTTAACTTTACCAAAATAGGGTCCTCATCTTGTCTATCTTTTAAATCAGTCAACAAGGACGATTATGATCCATTCTTAAAAATATCCCCTCCATCGATCGATTCAACCAAACAAACTCCCAACCTTGCAAGTTGATGCACATCCTTCACTAGCTCTTTCCTCCCCTCATCTACATGAGACACACTCTCCATAGAGAGTCTACTAAGTGCGTTTGCCACTACATTAGCCTTACCCCGATGGTAAAGGACACTCATATCATAATCCTTAAGTAGCTCCAACCACCTTCTTTGGAGGAGATTTATATCCTTCTGGGTAAACACATATTGTAGGCTCTTGTGGTCCGTAAACACATCTACATGGACCCAGTACAACTAGTGTCTCCAAATCTTTAATGAAAATACCACCGCCGCCAATTCAAGATCATGGGTCATGTAATTCCATTCATGAACCTTCAGCTGCCTGGAAGCATATGCTATAACTTTACCATGCTGCATCAATACACAACCAAGGTCGATCCTGAAAGCATCTCAATACACCACAAACCCATCGGTACCCTCAGGTAGGGTTAACATCAGTGCCGAGGTGAGTCAAGTCTTCAACTCATGAAAGCTCCAATCACAAGTATCCGACCATTGGAATTTCAATTTCTTCTGGGTCAATTTGGTCAGTGGTGTTGCAATAGATGAAAATCCCTCAACAAATCTCCGATAATAACCAGCTAAGCCCAAAAAACTCCTAATTTTTGAAGGATTCACCGGTCTAGGCCAATTCTTTACCGCCTCTATCTTTTTCGAATCTACCTTTATACCCTTACTTGATACCACATGGTCCAAAAATGCCATTGAGTTCAATCAAATCTCTCACTTGTTGAATTTGACATATAATTGGTGATTCTTGATAGTCTGTAGCACCACCCTCAAATGAGCGGCATGCTCCTCCTCGCTTCGAGAGTATATCAGGATGTNCTCAAATGAGCGGCATGCTCCTCCTCGCTTCGAGAGTATATCAGGATGTCATCAATAAACACGATCACAAATATATCCAAGTATGGATTGAACACCCTGTTAATCAAATCCATAAAAGCTGCAGGAGCATTCATTAGTCAAAAATACATAACTACAAACTCATAATGACCATACCTCATCCTGAAGGCTGTCTTTGGGATATCACTATCCCAAACCCTAAGTTGTTGGTATCCAGATATGAGATCTATCTTCGAAAAGCACTTAGCACCCTGAAGTTGGTCAAACAAATCATCAATTCTAGGGAGTGGGTACCTATTCTTAATGGTGAACTTGTTCAATTATCGATAATCAATACACATACGAAGAGAACCATCTTTCTTGTAGACAAATAGAATTTGTTGCACCTTATGGGGATTTGCTTGGTCTATGAATCCCTTGTCTAAAAGGACTTTTAACTGCTCCTTTAACTCATTTGGGGACATTTAGTAAGGAGGAATAGATATAGGCTACGTATCGAGAAGAAGGCCAATACCAAAATTGATCTCCTGCTCGGGAGGGATTCCTGGTAGATCATCTGGAAAGACTTCTGGATACTCACTTACTATTGGGACTGACTGGATAGTCGAGGTCTCTGACGTAGCATCCTTAACCCTAATTAAATGGTACACACAACCCTTGGAGATCATCTTTCTGGCCTTAAGGTAGGAAATGAAACGACCTACAGGCACAGCTGAACTACCCTTCCATTCTAAGGCTGGCTCACCTGAAAATCGAAACTCTACCGCACGGGTTCTATAATTTACTGAGGCATAGCATGCAAATAACCAATCCATGTCGAGGATAACATCAAAATTGGCCATTGCTAACTCTACTAAATCCGCCGAGGTGACTTTCTAAAGGACTGTGACTGGGCAGCTCCTATACACCTATGTAGCTGCAACTGAATCACCTATTGGGGTAGAGACTGAGAAGGGTTCTGAAAAGATTTTGGGACTGACTCCGAAACTACTAGCCACATAAAGAGTCATAAAAAACAAGGTATCCCCTGGATCTAACAAAGCATATACATCAAGGTGAAAAACTCCCAACATACCAGTGACTACGTTTGGGGAGACCTCCTGCTCCTGGCGGGATGCTAAGGCATAGAATCTATTTTGGTGTTGACCGCCACCTGTGCTAGTAGAGGCACCCATCTAGGAGGGGTGTGCTGCCGGAGCTACTAAACTAGTGGCTGGGGCACAGGCTCCACCATCGCCTAATCTGGCTGAAGGGCAATCTCTAAGCCTGTGTTCGGGTTTGCCACACCTGAAACAAGCATCTAAACCTACTAAACACCTCCTTGGGTGGTTCTTACAACAATTCGCATAGGCTTGAAAAGTGCGATCTCCTAAAATGCTCCCCTGGCTACTCCAGCCTGATGCTCTACCCCTCTAATCACGTCTAGATCGGGATGAGACACTAGCTGATGATGGTGCAGGGGATAAAGATCTTTGATAGGACTGCTGACGGTGCCCACTAGGACTCAACTAGGAAAATCCGATGCTATCAGTCCTGGCCCTCCTAGCCTCCCTCTCCCGCTCACTCAGTTGTACCGCCTCCATCTGCTGGGCATACAAGGCTATCCGAGCAAAGTCAATATCCTGGAGAAGCATCACAGTCGAGCAATCCTTGACCAAGGAGTCCACTATCCCGTGTATGAACCTTCTCACACAGGCCCTTTGATCCGCCACCAACTCAGGTGCATACCTGGACAGACGTGTGAACTCCCAGGCATTCTCCTAAACCGTCATCTTCCCCTACTTAAGATTCACAAACTCGGCCGCTTTCAACTCCCTCATCTCCCAAGGGAAGAACCAATCAATAAAAGTGACATGAAACTCATCCCAACTGACAGGGCCTGCTCCAACCACCCTACTATCCTTCCATTGTTTAAACCAAATGTGTGCGACCCCCTTTAACTGATATGAGGCCAAATCGGCACACTCCTCTCCAGTCACCCCCATAATTTGGGTGATCTTCAGAATATCCTTAATGAAATCATGTGGATACTCGTCTAACCTTCGATCCAAGAAACTTTGGAGGATTCATCCTCAGAAAGTAACCCTCGTTGTCGCTGCATTCCCGTTCTGCGGGACATGTGCTACTGCCTGCTGGTTGACCTGGGCGGTCAAGGCCTGTGCTAGCATCTAAATGGCTACCCTGAATTTAGTGTGGGCAACCGACTCCGGTGCATGGTGCTCATGGGCTGGTGGGGCATGTTGGTGCCCGTCTTCATTGCCATCCTCGTGGCTATTTCCATTTCCATTTCCATTTATCCTGCCATTAATTCTACTGGGAGGCATGATTCTGCAATCACGAGTAGCACGAGTTAGAAGGATGGAGAAACATTTCAGCGCATGACATAGATCATGAAAGAAGGGAACATTTCCTAAACGTTTTGTAGTCTCTTCATCATAAGTGTGGCACGCTTAACACCCATGAAAAAGACTCTACTTAACGCGACTTTCAGACACCCTAGGACACTTCAAAACCTATTGCTATGATACCAAGTTTGTTACTACCCGAACATAGGCCCGAATCGAGATACGGGATAAGGAGCCCCGAGAGACTCCAAATCGACACATGGCATGAACAAACATCTAACTCAATCAATAAAAGCAGAAGATTTAACATAACAAAAATATAACGAAAGTCTAAACATCACATAACATTAGAAGTGGAATTCACATCATACATGACAAGCTGATTACTACATACAGTCTGAAAGCCTCTACATATATGATGGGTTGATGGGACAAAATCCCCAACTAATCCGACAAGTCTGAAACTGAAGAAGGACATAACAACCATAAATACTAAATGTCCTCGGAGGATGAGGACTCACCGATGCTAGCTGGACATGTCTGAATGGGAATGTAGGGGCTAAGGATGCTGTTGAGAAAGATCCCTCGGACCTGTATCATAATACGATACAACATATTGTATGCGGTCAGTACGTGGAATGTACTGAGTATGCAAGGTAAGCAAAACAGATAGTTAAAATACATAAAAGTTCATAAGAGTAAGACAATATGATCATAACATAAATCTCATAATGCAACCATAAGGCTCAAGGTTTTCCAAACATTCGTAAATCATTCATGATCATAATCATAAGAGACGAGCCTTATTAAACATGATTTAAGCCAAAGTATATAATCATAATCATACATAAATCATGAGGAATAGTGGGAGATTCTTATAAATGACATACCCCATATGAGCACACATGGAGCCTGACTTGTAAACCCCTAGATGGGAGGGAGTTCGTACCTTGCCAAGGGTAGAACCATGAAAGAAGTGTGATATCACAACAGAAGGCCCATTTGGGCAAAGGGGACAGTATCACGGAGGTCCTATGGTGGCTATGTTGGCGCGAAGTTCTGAGACTCTGGGTATGCTTAGACCCCGGGTCTATTCGGTGTTAAATACTACTGCCAAAACGTATATAGTGCTCATAGAATAATATACATGAGATTCATAGGCTAGTTAAAATCATGATAATCATAAGCATGCTTGAAATACGTGAACTAGCCATGAAAATAAGGCCCGTGAGTTGGTCATAATCATAAATCCATAAATCATGAAGTTCATGCATACTTGTAAAACATGTATATACTTGATATCTCATAAGTCCATGATAAGTATTTGAGAGAGATCATATCATAAGTCATAATTCATAATGGGTTAACGAACATCAAATTAAAGTGGAATCATAACTTGAATTTTCATGAAATATGCATAATTGGCCATAGTTTTGTAGAAAATTTAAATCTAAATAGTTATAAAATCTGCCCATGATTCGTAAAACATGAATTTATACATGAGAGGAATTAACCCATAGATAGATCATAAGGATTTCATAGGAATTGGGATAAAACCCCATAGAATTATCAATAGAATTTCATAAATTAGAGAGAGATTGGGCATGGTTATGAACAAATTCACCCATTCATAATCCTACATATCTGAGAGAATCATATTCTATAACTCCTCTGATTGCCCAAGGAAGAATGGAGAAGAACTTGGGACAAATTGAGCTTGATCACCTCTCTAGACTTCTACACTTGCATGCATGAATAGGAATAGCTTAAAATGAACTTACCACTCTTAAAACTCACTAGTCATAGCTTAAAATGATATAGTTTAGGCCTTAGGATCATAGAAATTACGGATAAGCCCTTATTAAATTCGTAAAGGAAAACAAACTGCTAGTCCTAACGAGGGACTGGACGAGTCATTACCTCTGACCACGAGTCATTTCTATAGTCGTCAAGTGCACTGCCAAAGTTTTACCTAGAACTCATCACGGGAAACATCATGAGTCTTTACTGGTGACCACGACTCATGGTCACCACTCGTCCTCTATACTGCCAGAAAAACAACTGGGGTCACCACGGGCGACACCAAGACTCGTGGTGCTACCCAATGAGTCGTGGTGAGGACCTGTTAAGTGTACTGCCCCATACATCCTCTTCCTTTAGCCATCCCTGACCACGGGTGACCTAACGGCTCATGGGGATGACCATGACTCGTGGTCACACCCGTGGTCACCCGAACTTAAAAATTTCCAACAAGTCAAAACTCCTCACCACAAGTCACTTAACGACTTGTGGTCAGCCTGACGGGTCACAGGACGACTCGTTCTGTGACCTGATGCAAAAAATTTTGTTTTCTCAATTTCAAATCCTGGGTCTGATCTTAGGGCTTATGGGGCATTACACTTACATACCTGAAAAGTTGAACATAAAATCAAGCTTGAAGAAATTTAGGTTGAGAATATGATTTCCTAGCTTTCTTGAAGAATCTTAAGTTGAGAAGATGATTTGCTAGCTTGCTTGATTAAATTGAGAGATAATGATCTTGAATCTTACGTTGTAATGAATGGGAATAAGAGTTTAGACTAAATATACTCTTTAGAAATCCTAAAACGTTCTGGATTGGGTGATAAAAATATAGAACGTTACTAAAATATCCTCAGGATCTCGGCTGAAAATTCTACATGTCAATGAAGACGAGTCATCATACCCCTCGTGGTGAGTGACCACGAGTCGTGATGACCATGGCTCCATGTCATAACTCATCAGATAACACCACGAGTCGTACTTTGACTCATGGTCACTGACCGTACCTTGAACCTCCTTTGAATCTCACACATGAATCATCATTATGAGTTGTTACATGATGTAATGGGTCGTCATATGGCTCATTGGATCAGGGGATAGAAAACTCAATTGCTTGCCACGGGTTATGTCACGATTTGTGAAATCTCATCATGAGTCGTGATGTGACTCGTCCTGTGACATATTGTCTCTTTTCTGCTGGTTTCTACTACAAGTCCAGGGTCTAATAGTAGGGACTTTTGAGTATTGTTATATGAAGTTCTATCTAAACAACCTCTCTATTCAAAAAAGATAGAGATATAAACTGTGTACATCGTACCCTTCCCAGACTCCACTTATGAGATTACATCAGATTCTATTAGACATAATTTATATATAATTATCAAAGTGGAGATGTTATATACTACATATATATAATAGTTAGATCCCCTCCCACTTTCTCCACTGCTCCTCCACCGCCGGGGACCCAACTCACCTGCGACCACCATGACATAGGTAACCTCCTCTCTCTCTCTCTCTCTTACACACACACACACACACATACATACATACATATATATATATCCTTCTTCTATTTTTATCATTACCTTCCAACCCCTAATAGGAGACACTAATTAATCTTCACCACTAACGACTCTGACAGTTTCTCGTCCCCTCTTCCTTCTTCTCTCTATTTCTTTTTATCCCTTCTTCTCCCTCTTTCTTGTTTTTTTTCTTCTCCAAGCCCTAACAAGGGATACTATCACAATCCAATGAATGCCTCAAATTTCGGCCTCTACGCGCATCGGTAAGGATACGGACAATAGGTAGTAAAGAGAAAGGTTAGAATCTAGAATTGGAAAGGATACAAACACCAAGCCACTATCATAAATTCCAAGTACTACCTCCAATTCCAACATGAAGGGTACAAACAATAGATAGTGGAAAGCAAGGTAAGGATCTGATGTCTAAAAGGGTTTGATCAATAGGCAACAACAACGGTGTATGGAGAAATGTCTACAATCCAGGTTTCACTTTACGGTAGTTGAAACCTCCTATCATACTTTTCTTCCCTTTTATTTTTAATTTAAATTAATTTCTCCTGTGTAAGCACAATATTTAATTTCTTACTTGTGATCTTGATTAGTGCCTCTAGGTTTAAATCTATTATTCTTCTATTTTTTTGACCTCTTTGCTTATATAGTGGTAGTGCTAGCTTAATTAGGACAAGAGTATAGTGGATAGGTAAATGATTGTAAAGTAAGGTCATTTTTTCGAGTGGAGCATAGGGTGGGGTGTAAGGAAGCCTCTAGACTGAGAATTGGTTCCAAGAACATAGGGACATTGATGAAAAAGTCTATAGTGTTAGTCAAGATTCTCCAATTGAGAAAGATCAACATAGTGCACATGTTCAAGAGACTAGATGAGTGGGAGTTAAGGCTCAAGATGTAGATGGGTTTAAACTAGGGTACACCTTATTGAGTTTGCATATAATAACAGTTATCATTCTGTAATTCAGATGGCGCCTTATGAGGCATTATATGGATGGAAATACAGGGCCCCCATCGGATGGTTTGAAGTAGGGGAAGCAGGGTTAGTCGGACCTGATATGATCCACCAGTCAGAAGAGAAGGTAAACGCATCAGAGAGAGGTTGCTGACAGCCCAGAGTCATCAGAAGTCCTACTCCAATGTGCAGCGTAGAGACTTGGAATTTAATGTTGATGATTGGGTATTTCTTAAAGATTCACCGATGAAGGGCGTGATGATATTTGGCAAAAAAGGCAATCTTAACCCTAGATTCATTGGACCGTATCAAATCCTTCGAAGAATAGGCCAAGTGGCATATGAGTTAGAGTTGCCTCCAGAGCTAGAATCTGTTCACCCCGTCTTTCATATGTCCATGTTGCAAAAGTACATAGGGGACCCGTCCCAAGTTGTTCCAGTTGAGGACGTTCAAGTTACTGAGGAGTTAGCCTACGAAGAAGTTCCAGTTGCTATACTAGATCGACAAGTTGGCAAGTTGAGAACTAACGGTGTAGCCTCCGTTAAAGTCTTATGGAGGAACAAAAATATAGAAGAAATGACTTGGGAAGGCGAGGACGATATGAGATCTAGATATCCTCACTTGTTTCAAGATTGACCCAGATTATATAGTTAAGGTGAGGTCATTGTTCAGTTGTTATTTTACTTCTTATATTACTAGTACTGGTTAGTTGGTTATCTCTATATGGTGACATAGTTGTTTATAGCATCTTGCGAGACGCCTATAATGGGTTTCTTCTGCGTTTCAGGTTCCCGGATAGTCCATAATACATAGAAGACTACCAAAAATTTTCTAAGTATCATTCAAAAGAGTTAACTCCTTTAAGCCTGAAGATGACATTCGAGGATGAATGTTCCTAAGGGGGAAGGATGCTACAACCAATGAAATGGTAATGATTAGTAGGCGTAAGTGTGGGTTGTGAAAAGTAAAGAGAGCTTGACGCGTGTGGGAAGAGCCTCGAAAGTAGGGTCGAGCGAGGCCAAGCCGCGAGACGCTAGCGCGATGCGCCAGCCTGCCTATGCTTTGGGCAGCGCAGCATGTCAGAAGGATCAGCTCCTTGGGAGGTGCAGCACGGCACCCTCCTTGGTGCGTTGGCCAGTGTGAGGCGCCCATGTGTCCCCGCCTATGGTTATATATAAAGCCTCCTAGTTCATTTTAAATCACTTGTATACTATATCATTTGGCCAGAGGTGAGAGAGCACGCAACTTTCAATTGATTTTCATTAAATTACTCTATCAAACGCCGTCCAAACACAAATTAACTTCGGGTAACAAGTCCTAGGCCTACGAGAAGCATATCTATAGAGTTATTTATCAAAAATTCGCTCGGCGTATCGGAACCCCACTGAGTAAAGGTTGTCAGAATCACTCCAAATTGAGTCCTAAACAGCCACGGGCATTAGGTAAGCATTTCTCCCTCCTGAACTCTCGAGAAATTGTGGATTTTCTACTAAGTTATTCAGAATCAAATTATATTTTTTATTATATCGAAAGATATCATTATTTTCTGAATTTAGTATTGAAATTAGCTCTATTCTCTCAGTATAAGGGCTGCAGTTAGATAAAACCGCCGGTTACAAGTTGAAACTCGCCAGTTAAACGAAAGTTTGCATTCGTGGTATGTTAAGGCTATCCTTTTCGGCAAGTTATGTCGCCGTAAAGTTAATACAGGCTTGTTATTTATAGTACTTTAGAGTAAACCTATTGCGGTTAGCTGTTACAAATAGAATTGAGACTGCAGTGATGACATAGTAACCCTCGTCAGAAATAACCCTAGCTAGATTGATTTTTGCATACAATGTTTGGGTTGTTGGATGATGTTGCCTATAGGGCCATGCTTGCAGGGGCAGTATGATGTCCGAGAGGACCATATTGAGGTCTTGAGGGCTTTATTGAGTTACCTAAATGCTTGCAGGAACGATAAAATCTCCCTAGGGACCAAATTGTGGCCGTGAGGGCTGTATTGAGTTACCCACGTGCTCGCAGGAGCAACACTATGTCCGAAGGGACCAGATTGAGGTCGTGAGGTCTAGTTACCCCTAGAGCTTATATTATGACCCTCAAACGAGCGAAGGCTCAGAGTCTAGCTATAAGAGCCAAGACGGCTCAGACACTGACACAGTTATAGGAGCCTATCAGGCTCGGATACAGCTTTAGAGAATGAGTATTCCTGAGTTACAGTATTCTTACCAATATTTAGTATCCATATAGGAAGAGTGTGCATTGTTTGTACTTGTTGGGGCTTATGGGAGCTCAAGTAGGTTGTTCTGTGTTGTTTGTTCCTTCTAGGCTTATGGGGGGCCGGTTAGGTTCTTGTTTGTACATATACTTGCTAGTTAGATTTCAGATTGTGAGATTGCTCAGGTTAAATTCTTATCCTTCTTTTGATTACTTCAGCTTCCATTCAGTTATTATTTTACTTCCTTACATATTTGGTACATATTTTACTGACACCCATCCTTAGGGCACTGTATTACTTGCCTGCAGGTGTGGATAGATGCGGTTCAGGACCTCCCTAGTCATTAATCAAGTTAGCAGCCTAATCAGCTCCTTTTCTCCGGGGTTGATAGTCAGAAGTTTTATTCTTTTGTTGTACAGTTTATGGGTAGGTCGGGGCCCTGTCCCGACTATTATTCCACTCTTAGAGGCTTTCAGGCTACAGATTCTTAGTTGTTGGTTTAAGTTGTTGGCCATGTGGGGCCTATGTATGTTTCATTTTGCGTGATGGCCGTGTGGGGCCTAGTTTAGCTATTAGTTAGCAGCCTTGTCAGCTATAATTATGGTTGCCTATTTTCATTCGGTTATAACTAGAAAGCATGGTGGTCTTGTCGTCCCGCATAGGATCCCTTTATTTCCCATTGTTAGTTAGCTGTTTTCTTTTTACAAGTGGCTATGTGGACTTGTCAGCCTGAGGCTGCATTTACAGCCGAGATATAACTCATCGTTTCCCGATTTAAGTTGTTGGCAAGCACTAGAGGTGCCTATTCCTAGCCAGGTCCCAGGTTGGCATTAGGTGTCAGTCATGCCTTCCAAGGTGGGGAGTGACAAAAATGAACTAGGGATGTGCTTTTGATGGGGCATCGATTGGATTAGGGTTAATTAACTAGTCTCAAACATCAATTATAACATGAATAACAATGGCTAAGCCTCACCCGATGTTTCTCAACCACTTGGGTAAATTTGCCTTGGGTTTTCTTAAACCCTAAGGTCACATCTATTAATCAGCCACCAAAAAATTGAGGAAGAGCTAAGCTATCTCTAGCCTCAACCCTTTAATAGATTGCAAAAATGGATTTTGACTATGTCTATCTCAATCCCACATATCCACAACCCAAGTCCTCACAAATGCTTCCTCACCCAGATCTTACTTCTCTCTCTCAAGAAAAAGTAAGATAAGAAGAGTACATCAAAGTTTGCAATCATTAATTTTAGCATTCAAAAATGGAGAAAACACTAGATTTATGCATTATAATTTAATTTAAGAGTAAATCAACAACACCCAATCCATTGTAAACAGCAATCATGCAACATGCCTAGAAACTAAATTAGCTACTCATAGATGGAGTTAAAGTGTAACACCCAAAAACTCCTAAGATCAGACATGAGGGTTGAAATGGAGGAAAAACAAGAAAATTGCACTAGAGTCACAGAACGACTCAAGGAATGAGCCGTTGTAAGCATCCAATCAAGGTTTCCCCGAAAATAATAAGCCTAGCAATGACTCATTAGATGATCCAATGGGTCGTCCTGAGTGGTCACTGAATAGAGTTTATAAAGGTGTCAGATATGTTTCAGTGAAAATGAAAAGGTGCAATGACCGGTGGTGGCGAATGATGACTCGTAGTATTGGTCCATTGGAAGGACTTCAAAAGCTATGATAGGATGGTTGAGGTGATGACGAGAGGAATGACGTGTTGTTTTAAGTAATGACTCGTCCTGTCTAATCACTAGTTGGAGAACCAGAAGAGTACCATAATATCCCCAGGAAAAAATGGATAGTCCAACGACCCATCGTATCCTACAATGACCCGTTAGATTGGTCGTTATAGTTAGCAGTCAGGTTTTCATGTGAATTCCTGGGGTAGTTTTGTATATTCCCAAGCTCCTAGATTTTTATTGACGTCATTTTAAGCCCTAAAATGAGTTTTTAAGAGGTTTTAGCATATCCTAAGTCATTAGGCTCTCATGCATGCATTGAATTGAAATTCCCTTCTAAGATCAAACTAGAATTCTCCTCAATTTCTTCCCTAATTCTCTTGGAGACTAGTTTGGAAATTAGTTTACTCAGGTATGTAGGGCTATGAACGGGGTATTTCTTCCACCCTCATGCCCAAGATTCTTCTCAAATTCATAAATTCAAGTTCTTAATCAATTGTATTGATTCCTAGGGTTTTAATCCAATTCTATGAGACTACCTATGATATGTTTATGGGTCTAATCCCGTCATGTTCTAAAGTATGTTTTAAGTCTAATGGGAAAATTTTATCCTTAATTTGATTATAAATTCATGGTTTCAAGTTATTAAAAATTATATAGTATTATGCAAGTTTTGTGAAATTCAA
>JACEIK010010927.1:8990-21629 GCA_018107945.1 Datura stramonium
TAGAGGAATGGGTCCAGTCCCTGTGGGTTCGACATTCCGGTTCTTAAAAAGAGCCACTATATTACTTGCACGACCCGTACACTTGCGGGCACGTCAGTGGCATGCGAATTGGAGTTTCCCTCAGAATTAGCTTCTGTGCATCCTGTATTCCATGTATCGCTCTTAAAGAAGTGTTTGGGTGATCCATCCTTAGTTGTTCCGGTGGACAGTGTTGGTGTGAAAGAAAACCCTAGTTATGAGGAGGTTCCAGTAGAAATACTAGATTGTTAGGTTTGAAGGCTATGGAACAAGGAAGTAGCTTCAGTCAAGGTTTTATGGAGGAATCAGAAGGTTGAAGGAGCTACGTGGTAAGTCGAAGCAGATATGATGTCTAAATACCCATATTTATTCTCTACCGGCTTAGTTCCAGCTTGAGGTATCAATTTTGCTCTCAAACTCTATTTAGTTTACCTGTTCAGTTCATGTGCCCAAGTTTCTTTTATGTATATGGATGAATGTATAATTCATGAATTCAGCTAAGGATGTAGTTTGAATCAGAGATAGTCATTCCGCCAGTTCTCGATTTAAATGATCAGTATTTGCGTGTGATGATTGAATTCCTCTGTTTTCTGTATGTTTTACCACATTCGAGGATGAATTGTAATACCCCCGAAGTGCCTAAGACTAGAACCGGGGTTTAAAAATGGAAGTTGGTAGAATCTAGGAAAATTTCCACAAGACGGGTCACCTAACGGATCGTTGGTCCAACCAACAGTCCGTGGTTAGCACCCATGGTGAGGTATGACAAGGTGGCACTTGTAAGTAATGGGTCAAGTAATGACCCGTTATTCTCTACAATGAGTCGTTGTTTGGAGTCGTGGTGGATCTAGTCCTCAACCTAAGGGGGAAGTAACGAATCGTGGGATGACCCGTTGTGAGGAGCCACGGGTCGTGGTAAGCAGTTGCGGGAAGGAGTACAAAAATCTCCAGACAATGTAACAGAAGGAAGCCACGACTTGTTGGAAGAAGGAACGAGTCGTGGTATGGCTCGTGGAAAGACTTGGTTCAAGTCTAAGGGGAAAGAACGGACGAGTTAACGACTCATTGTCTGGAGGGATGACTCGGCCTGTCGAGTCGTGGGTTCGAACCTGAGGAAGTAAAGTTGGGAAGTGGATCTAACGGACGGATACCACAAGTCGTAGTATCAAGGACTCGTTGGACGGTCTGTGGTTTCGGCCAATGCAGAAATTTCAGGGGAGATCAAGCCTTAGCTCTTCCAATTATTCTCAAATTCCTCTTAGGCAATCAAAGGAGTGTAAGAATCAGTTATAATCAGGTATTTAGGGTTATGAGTGGGTGTTTTCGTTCACACCCATGCCCAATCCCTCTTAATTCATGAAGTTTTATTTAAAAATCTTATGGGGTTTAACCTTAAATCTCGTGAAATTCTAATGATCTATACATGGGTTATTACTTCTCATGTTTTTCATCATATTTTATGAATCACGATCAAATTCTACAACTAATTCAATTATAAATTTATTTATTCCAATTTATATTAGATTATGTCTAATTAGGCCTATTCTATGATGGATCATTTTATGATCGTTACCTCTATTATTGATGTTCATAAACCCACCATGATTTAAGATTATTATATGGGATTATCCAAATTCCCATTATGAATTTATGATTTAATAAGCATATACATGATTTACAAGTATGCATGAACCTCATGATTTACGATTTACAATTTTGGACGACTCACGTGCCTTACTCTCATGGCTAGTTCACGTATTTACAAACATTCTTATGAGAAGCATGATTTAAGTAGCCCATGTATTTCATGCATATTATACTATGAGCACTATATATATGTTTTAGGAGTAGTATTTAACATCAAGTAGGTTTGGGGCCCAGGTTTCTCCCCGCATCTTAGAACTATGTGCCACCGTAGGACATGATGGGACCTCCCTCTAGACTCTCCCCTTGCCCAAATGGGCCTTTCATGTGTGATATCACGCCCTTCATGGTTCTACCCTTAGCAATGTACGAACACCCTCCCAACTAGAGATATACAGGTCGGGCTCCATGTGTGCTCATATGGGGTATGTTGGTTATAAGAATCTCCCATTGTTTCGCATGTTTTATGAATTATTATGTTTATGTTATTTTGGCCTAAGTGATGATTTATAAAGTTCTCTTATGACTATGGTGAAAAATGGATTATGAATGATTTGAAAACCTTGAGCCTTATATTATCTTATGATATTTATGTTATGAGCATGTTGTCTCACTCCTATGATTTCTTATGAGCTTCTATGTATCATTTTAAATGTTCATTTTTACTTACCTTGCATACTCGGTACATTTCACTTACTGACTGCATACTCTATGTTGTATTGTTTCATGATACAGGCTCCGATCTTTAGACCCTGCATCTTCAGTAGTTCATCTTGGAGTTTAGCTTTCAGATCTTTGGTGAGTCCTCATTCTCTGAGGACTAGTTTGATATCAGTTGTCTTTTCATGTTTGGTTTTCTAGACTTACGGGGTTAGTTGGGGATGTTGTCCCATCAACCCATCGGATATGTTAGAGGCTTTCAGATTATATGTAGTATTCAGCTGTTATGTATGTAGTACGTTCCATTTGCCATGTTATGTTATGTTTATGCTTCCGCTATGTCATTATGCTAAGTATTTTGCTTTATTGATATTGAGTTAGATGTATGTTCATGCCATGGATTGACTTGGAGTCTCTCGGGGCTCCTTATCCCGTGTTACGATCCAGGTCTATATTTGGGTCGTGACAAAACCGTCGGATCTTTATGCTACTTTCCAGAAACGTGGGTGTCTTTTGGCGACTGGACCAGCGAGTCGCCGCTGGCAACTCGCAATTCGCCGGTGGCATTATCCTTAGAGGCAGTGATAATCGGTCTTTGATCGACGTTCGCCGGTCCTCATCAGTGGACTGCCGATTTTCTCTTACTTCCTTCTTTTTTCTCCATTTTTTCTCTTTTCTCTGCACTTAGTTATCTGCACACAACAAAAGCAAAAAAGGGCATAAAATCCATATAATCAACTCAAGAACTAAGCAAAAACTCTAGTTTAAGAGCCTAATGAGTTGGTAAATTACCAACTCATCAAACCCCCAAACTTGAACCATTGCTTGTCCTCAAGTAATGCAATACTCCTTCATTGAAAAATATGCCACCTCTATTCAAACTTAAACATTCCCAATCACCTGAACTATGACAACCCAAAAATATGCTCACCAAGCTCATCGAAAAAGAGAAGCAAATACCCCAAGACACCAAAATAATGAAGATGTTTCAAGCAGGATACCACTTTCCACCAACAAATCTCATGAAAGGATTCATTTAGTAAAACAAGGGCATTGCTCAACCATGAAACACACATAGCATCTCAAGTTATAATCAATGCATATTCAAAGCTTTCCTTAGAGTTTACACTCCTCATGCCCTATTCCCACCTTAACTCTGAATGCTCTTGTTCCCCCATAAAGGAATGATGCCACTCAACAAAATAAGAATCCGTATTATTTTTGTCATGTGATCATTTGAATGCACAACAAGGGATTGTTTGGAAGAGACACTCACACTCACTCTCCCAAAAGAAATCTTCATGCACATACTTGACCCATAGGCTTGCTCTTCATGTAATTCGCCACTAATGTAGAGTAGTTGCACTTAGAATCATTTAGGGCTTGTGGATTATGATGTAGGCTTGGGGTAAGGGTAGGATAAAAATTTGGTTGTAGTGAGTTGATCATCCCTAATGCTTTTTGTGGACATACCTTTCATCAACTCCTTCCACTCACTTCACTTTGTTTCACTTCTTTCCTTGTTTCTAACTTTCATTTATGTAACAACCCTCCTTATAACCCCTTTGGCTTTTACACCTAGCCTTATCACCTTAAGAGGAAGCACTGGTTCACACAAATTACTTTTCTCTTTTTGATTTATCCTTTGGTACATTTTGACTCAATGTGGTTCCCCCTCCAACTAAAATTCTTATCTTCCCTTGCATACTCCAAACTTAGGCTTTTGCCTCATTTCTCATTTTTTATCACTCCTCTTTCTTAGGCTTAAATCCTCATTTCATCGCTATCTTGTCACTAGCATTTAGGGAGAATGGGTGCCAAAAAGAGGTATTAAGAATGGTCTTAAGGCTTGTAATGTGGTTGCCAAAGAAAGGGTCTAAGGCTCAACGTTGGCTAACAAGGATTAATTCTCAAGGAGGGTAGATGGTTGAGGTGACTAGAAAAAGGAAAGCCTAAACTCATGTTCTCGATGAAACTACATCTAGAATTTCTCCTTGAATCACAATTGGGGAAACTTCTAGACAAGATTTTATGCATGAGATTCATCAAAAAGTTCCTCAGTACACAAGGCATCACCCTTAAAGGGTCAACAAGATTCATTCTCAAAACAAGATATCAAGTTAGGACATCAATACTGGCAAACATCATAAGTCAAATAAAGAATTTACAACGTATGACAGAGAATGCTATGCTACAGTGTCAACACTTGCTTATTATCTTCATTTTCATGTCCTCATTTTAAAATTCCATTTGAATAAACAAATTTGGTGGTGCCTCTATAAAAAACTTCATAAAAGACTCAAAACAACGTGGCACTTTCCCTTAAGAATGTTGACACTCAATCTATCATCGGAAAATGCCAATCTAGTTCGACAATAGAAATAAACAAAAACAAAAGAATGCTCCTCGGGAAAGAACCGTGGTCTAAAGAAAATCCTCGGAGTTTTAGTTACTAAACTACTATTTACAAAGGCAAAAAGGAACAATACTTTGGGTCATTTCATGCAAAATTTCTCAATTCAAAATAAAGACCCATTTGATCACTAACCATCAACGATTAAGAGCATTTTCAGCACCCCAAGAATTTCAACATCCAAAGAGAAAGAATTATCCCGCCCCCAAACTTAAATCAGATATTGCCCCCAATGTATCCAAAGAAAAGATAAAAAGTGAAAGAGGCTTCCTGACTGAGTTAGTGATTGGGCCGCGACTTTCATATATATGGCAACATCAAAATGCCAAGAAGCTGTGTCTTCAGCCGTAGGTTGTTATTGCTTAGGTGGGAGTGCTAGATGTTGCCCGGGGCCTCGCACCACCCAATTGTCTGACAGAGTGCGAAGCTCATGGTAAGACATAGCTGCCACTCCAACTTGAGTCTAAGAAGGATCGTGTAATACCCTGAAAGTGCCTAAGAGTAGACCCGGGGGTTAAAAGTTGAAAAATGCTAAAATGGGAAAATTTATTGTAGAACGGGTGACCCTACGGATCATTGGTCCAACCAACAACCCGTTGGGATGAGTCGTGGAAAGTTTCTAGACTAGGGACAGTGGAAGCAATGATCGATGTGATGACTCGTTGTGGGAAACGAGTCATCATTTATGGTGGTGGTGGTTGATGGACCTTAGCATCTGGGAAGTGACGGGTCATCCCATGACCCATCATGAGTTACCATAGACCGTTGTCCGTAGCCGTTGTTTAGATGGTGAAATGTCCAGTGTATTTGACGGATGTAGACCACGACTCATTGGTGGGTGTAACGAGTCGTGGTGAGGCTCATTGCTTGAGGAAGTTTCAAAGTTGTAGGAGTAAACAATGATCGACAGAACGACCCATTGTATGGTATGACGATATGATCATGGCGAGGCTCATTGCTTGAGGAAGTTTCAAGTCGTGGGTTGATCTGAGGCCTAAGCTTGGGCAGTGTTTAGGAAGGATCATCACCACGGGTCGTGGTATCTTCCAACGACCCGTTGGGGCGCCCGTTGGTTCGTCTAGTGAAGACTTTTTCTACGTAATCAGTAAGCGTATTTTCATCATTTCCATATCCTAAGGCCCTATACTACATCGTTTAAGGCTTGTTTTAGTGGGTTTGGGGGGGGGGAACCAATTCTAAGTTATTTCATTCTATGCATGCAAGCTTGAGAGGTTGAAGAGGTGATCTAGCAAAATTATCCAAGGTTTCCACTCAAATTCCTCTTGGACAATAAGAGAAGTGGTAGAATCAAACCCTTCTAGGTGTTTAGGGTTATGAGTGGGTTCTTTCTTCCATACCCATGCCCAATTTCCATCAAAATATTAGAATTTCCTATGATTAAGTATGGGGTTTCTACCCAAATTCATGAATCTTCAATTTCTTTGCATGGGTATGAATTAATTATGATTTTATTATAGAATTGTGAAGCATGTGCTGATTCTATAATGATTTCAATAAAAATAATATTTCTAGCCTTGTGAATGTTGAAGCCCATTGATGATATGATCATGAAAAGTGAGATTTGTGACACATATGTGATAATGATGAGATATTTGATGATAAGCCTGATTTGAAGCTACCCATTTCTATAATTACATTTTCGATGAGAATTGAGAAATTCTAAGTATGATAAAGCTTTGGCCAATGCCCATATGTTAAGTTTAAGTGATGATTTTTCCGAACTAAGATTACCATATTGTTTTGGAGTGAAGACTCCCAAATTTTATGTTCTAGCTTGTGGTATGTTTTGAATTAAGTTTTCCCATGCATAGCTTACCACATGGTTTTTGGAGCAAAGGCTCCCAAGTATGTTTTCAGCTTGTGGTATGTTTTGAACTAAAGCTTCTCATATGCATGATTTTGTATTTGAGATGTATTTGATGATTGAGCTTCATCAGTAGACGATGTTGAGCTTTGTTATATATGATGTAGAGCATATGCATATTTTTGGGAGAAGAGTCTAGCACCGAGCGGGCTGTGGGTCGATCACCCAATGCCCCAAACCTACGCACCATCGTAGGTTGATACTATCATATTATTGGGACCTCCCTTATGAGCTATCCCTAGCCCGAATGGTCCATGAGCTTGATATCGATATCATGGTAGCGTCCTTGGCCCTGGCAAGGTTTTGGATGGCTTTGTCCACTTGAGTGTAATAGTCGGGACCACGTAAGCTATATCGTGGTATGTCGGTTAAGTGATGAGTCTCCCATTATCTATATGATTCATATTTTCATATTCATTACTCATGGTTATTATTTTATACACATATGTTCTAAAATCAAGGTTTGACTCAATGTTCAGCATTTCTATTAATGTCATATTTCATCTTTGAGTCATTCGAGTCAGTTTGATGTCATAAAGCTATGTATCGTATGTTATGAAAGGATCATATTTCAGAAAGAATGCATGCAAGCCCTACTCTCAGTTAATGATGTTTATGTTTTGATTAATGCATTGTCTTAAAGTGATTTTACTTATTTAGGTGTTTTGTTTACCTTGCATACTCGGTACATTCCACGTACTGACTATATACTTTCTATGATGTATCGTTTCATGATATAGGACCCGACCCTCAGGTTCATCCCCGATCATAGACAACTTATCGGAGTTAACGTCTTCTTATTGGTGAGTCCTCATCTTCCAAGGACCACAGCAACTATCTTTTCTTTATGTATTTCAGTTTTCAGCTTGTTGAGTTAGTTGGGGTATTGTCCCATCAACTCGTCATGTTTAGAGGCTATTCAGACTTATGTATGTACTCAGCTTCTAATTTTATATATGTATGTTATATTTAAGTCAGACTCCCTCTATGATTGTATTGAAGATTATTCAGTTCTCAATTTAGTTAGATGTATGCTTATGCCATGGGTCGATTTGGGGTCTCTCGGGGCTCCTCGTCCGGTGTCGCGATCCGGGCCTCCATTTGTGTCGTGACAAGCTTGGTATCAGAGCAATAGGTATGAAGTTTCCTAGGGTGTCCGAAAGCTGCATTAAGTGGAGTCCTTTTCTTGGGTGTGAAGCGCGCCACACTTATGACGAAGCGGCTACGAGATGTTTAGGAAATATTCCCTTCTTTCATGATCTATGTCATGTGGTGAAAGTCTTTCTATCCTTCTTATTTGTTCTATTCACGATTGTAGAATCATGGCTCCTCAAAGAATAAACAGAAGGAGGAAGGGAGGTGGTGAATGCCACGAGGATGGAATTGGTTTTGAGCATCAGCCATCCCCACTAGTTCAGGTGCCTCAAGCAACAGATCCAGCCGCTCATGCAGAGTTTCGGGCCGCTATTTAGATGTTTACACAAGCCTTGACCGCTCAGGTCAATCAGTAGGCCGTTGCATATGTTCCACAAAATGGAAACACAACGGTGGCTCGAGTTAGATACTTCTTGATGATGAACCCGCCGGAGTTCCTTGGGTCCAAGGTAGATGAGGACCCACATAAGTTTGTTGATGAGATTGTCAAAATCACCCAGGTTATGGGGGTGAATAGGGTTGAGTGTGCCGGATTAGCCTCTTATTAGCTAAAAGGGGTCGCTCATATCTAGTTTCGTCAATGAAAGGATAGCAGGGTCGCAGGAGCAGGTCCTGTCACTTGGGAAGAGTTCCAGGTTGCATTCCTAGATTGGGTTTTCCCTCGGGAGATGAGGGATTGAAAATATATGAGTTTGTGAATTTGAAACAAGGGAGAATGACTATACAAGAGTACGCTCTTGAGTTCACTCGCCTATCAAAATATTCCCCAGAGTTGGTAGCCGATTAGAGGATACGAGTGAGTAGATTCGTCCATGGGATAGAAGGCTATTTGGACAAAGATTTCAAGACTTCCATGCTCCGCCAAGATATGGACTTTCCTCGTATAGTATTGTATGCCCAGTAGATGGAGGCGGCACATTCGAGATAGAGAGAGGCCAAGAGGGCCTGGACCGAGGACCATAGATTCTCTCAACAGAGGTCCGATAGCGGGCACCGATAGCGTACTCACCAGAGATCATCAACCCTGGCATCTTCAGCATTGAGTGTGCCTTCCAGGCCTAGACATGATCAGAGAGGGAGAGCATCACTCTCGAGGGGTTAGAGCAGCAGACCCGCAAATTCTAGCATCCCAACTTGTCGCAGATGTGGTCGGGGGCACACAGGCTAGTGCTTGGCAGGTTTAGGTTCTTGTTACGGGTGTGGGAAGCCCGGGCACATGCTTAGAGATTTCCTAGCAGCGAGACAGAATCAGGTTGGGGGTCAAGGCCTAGCTTCTAGTTCAGTAGCCCTTCTCGCATGCTCAACACATCAGGGGGCATCTACTAGCACAGCTGGCGGTCAGCTCCAGAACAGATTCTATGCTTTAGCATCCGTTCAGGAGCAGGAGGTCTCCCCGGATGTGATCACTGGTATGTTGCAAGTTTTCCATATTGATGTATATGCTTTGCTAGATCCGGGGGCCACCTTGTCTTTTGTGACATCTTATGTGGCCATTAGCTTCGGAGCCAGTCCCGATGTCTTATCAGAACCCTTCTAAGATTCCACTCCACTAGGTGACTCAGTTATAGCTAGACAGGTGTATAGAGGTTGCCCAGTATCAGTCCTTCATAAGGTCACCTCAGCAGATTTGATAGAGTTAGCCATGTCCGATTTCGATGTTATTCTCAGCATGGATTGGCTATTTGCATGCTATGCTTCAGTTAATTGTAGAACCCGGGCAATAGAGTTCAGATTTCCGGGTGAGCCAGTCCTAGAATGGAAGGGTAGTTCAGTTGTGCCTGTAGGTAGATTTATTTCCTACCTTTAGGCGAGGAAGATGATTTCTAAGGGTTTCATGTACCATCTAATTAGGGTTAAGGATGTCGAGTCCGAAACCCCGACTATCCCGTCAGTTCCAGTAGTACGTGAGTATCCTTAGGTCTTTCCTGATGATTTGCCAGGTGTTCCTCTCGAGCGGGAGATCATTGGCCTTCTTCCCGACATGCAGCCTATATCTATTCCGCCCTACAGGATGGCTCCAAACGAGGAAAGTGTTGAAGGTTCAGACTTACTAGTAAGTCTCCATGGGGTGCACCAGTGTTATTTTTCCAGAAGAAGGATGGTTCGCTTTAGATGTGCATTGATTATCGGTAGTTAAACCACGTCACCGTTAAGAATAGGTATCCTTTACCCAAGATCGATGATTTGTTTGACCATCTTCAGGTTCCAAGTGTTTCTCCAAGATTGATCTCAGATCCAAGTATCACCAGCTCAGGGTTCAGGAGAGTGACATCCTGAAAATCACTTTCAGGACTCAGTATGGTCACTATAAATTTGTTGTTATGTCTTTTGGACTAACCAATGCCCCTGTAGTTATGGAATTGATGAACAGGGTGTTCAAGCAATATCTAGACATGTTCGTGATTGTGTTCATTGATGACATCCTTATATACTCTCGGAGCGAGGAAGAGCATGCCGCTCACTTGAGAGTAGTGCTTCAGAACCTCAAGGATCGTTAGTTGTATGCCAAGTACAACAAGTGTGAGTTTTGGTTGTACTCCATGGAATTTTTGGGCCATGTGGTATCGAGTGAGGGCATAAAGGTAGATTCTCAGAAAATCAAGACAGTGAGGAATTGGCCTAGACCGGTGAATCCTTTGGATATTCAGAGTTTCTTGGGTTTAGCTGGCTACTATCCGAGGTTTTTTGAAGGTTTCTCATCCATCACAAAACCTTTGACCAAGTTGACTCAGAAGAGGGTGAAGTTCCAATGGTCGGAGGCTTGTGAGAAAAGCTTCCAAGAGTTGAAGACTCGACTCACTTCAGCACCAGTTTTGACCCTACCCGAGGGTACCGATGGTTTTGTGGTGTATTAAGATGCTTCGAGAATAGGACTCGGGTTTGTATTGATGCAGCATGGGAAGGTAATAGCATATGCCTCAAGACAATTGATGTCCATAAGAAGAATTACCCGATCCATGATCTTGAGTTGGCCGCGGTGGTGTTTGCATTGAAGATATGGAGACATTACTTGTATGGGGTCCACGTGGATGTATTTACGGACCACAAGAGCTTGCAGTATATGTTCACGCAGAAAGATCTCAATCTTTGGCAAATGAGGTGGTTGGAGCTACTAAAGGACTATGACATGAGTGTCCTTTACCACCCAAGTAAGCTAATGTGGTAGCGGACGCACTTAGTGGGATATCTATGGAGAGTGTGTCCCATGTGGATAAGGGAAAGAAGGAACTGGTGAGAGATGTCCATCGACTTGCAAGGTTGGGAGTTAGATTGGTCCACTCGACCGATGGCAGTGTTGTTATGAAAAACAGATCAGAGTCATCCTTGGTGACAGATGTGAAAGCTACACAAGATGAGGATCCGATGTTGGTAAAGCTGAAGGAAGTCGTTCAAAGTCAGAAGGTGGAGGTCTTCTCCCAAGGGGGAGATGGTGTGCTGTGGTACCAGGGTTGCCTATGTGTTTCAGATATCGATGATTTAAGGAGTCGGATGTTGCATAAGGATCATGGATCCCGATAATCTATTCATCCAAGTGCCACCAATACGTATCATGACTTGCAAGAAATATAATGGTGGAACGACATAAAGAAGTATATTACAGAATTCATAGCCAAGTGCCCGAACTGTCAGCAAGTAAAGGTTGAGCATCAAAGGCCGGGAGGCGTACTTCAGGATATTAGCATTCCTACTTGGAAGTGGGAAGATATTAATATAGATTTCATGATAGGCCTACCTCATACTCGTCGACCCATTGATTCTATTTGGGTGGTGGTAGACAGGTTGACCAAGGCTGCATACTTTCTACTAGTCAAAACCACAGATCCAGCGGAAGATTATGCCAAACTGTATATTCGGGAGTTGGTTCGATTACATGGAGTGCCCTTGTCTATTATTTCAGACCGAGGTACTCAATTTACCTCTCAATTTTGGTGGTCTTTTCAAAAATGGCTTGGGACTCAGTTTAAACTCAGCACAACATTTCATCTGCAAATGGATGGTCAAGTGGAGCAGACAAACCAAACTATCAAAGAAATGTTGAGAGCCTGCGTGATGGACTTTAAAGGTAGTTGGGACGATCACTTGACCCTGATCGAATTTTCTTACAATAACAGCTATCACTCCAATATCCAAATGGCACCGTTCGAGGCTCTCTATGGGTGAAGATGTAGATTGCACATCGGATGGTTTGAGGTTGGTGAGGCAGCTATCATGGGGCCAGATTCGGTTCAATGAGGCTATGGTGAAGGTTCAGTTGATAAGGGACAGGCTGAAAACCACTCAGAGTCGTCAAAAGTCATATGCTGATGTGAGAAGGAGAGAGTTGGAGTTCGAGGTGGATGATTGGGTATTTCTGAAGGTATCTCCCATGAAGGGAGTCATGCGGTTTGGGAAAAAAGGAAAACTTAGTCCCCGTTATGTTGGTCCCTGCCTAGTTATGAGAAGAGTTGGTAAGATAGCATATGAATTGGACTTGCCTTTCGAGTTATCTTCCGTGCATCTTGTGTTTCATGTGTCGCTTTTGAAGAAATGTTTAGGAGACCTAGCCTTAGTAGTCTCGGCGGACAGCGTTGGAGTAAAGGACGGCCTTATCTATGAGGAAGTTCCAGTTGCAATATTTGACTGTCAGGTTCGGAGACTAAGGAAAAAATAAGTAGCTTCAGTTAAAGTATTATGGAGGAATCAACATGTTGAAGGAACTACATGGGAAGCCGAAGCGGATAGGATGTCTATGTTACACCCCGTAAATTCTCGACATGTGGATGACCTATTCGCATGTTGGTTAAGAGTTTTGAATGCCATACATGCTAGGAAAAGGCCCGGGGAAAGACCGGATAAGCGACACGTCGAACCATCACGGGAGGAG
>JACEIK010010928.1:0-40512 GCA_018107945.1 Datura stramonium
ATATAGTAATAGCCACATGTAATATATATATATACTGAATCTGATAATAATATTTATATTCTGGTATTCTGTTCTGAATTTCATACTGAAATATATTGAATCTGGTACTGAAATATGCTTAATCTAATACTGAAATATACTGAATCTATAATAATATTTCTGAAATATTCTGCTTGGACTTATACTGTTTTACTGAATTTCATGCTGAACACTATATTATATTTCTAACATGCTTGCTAAATTTCATACTGAACATAATATACAACTTCTGAAACACTCTACTGAAATTCGTACAATTTTTATATACTAGAACTACTAGCTTGCTGAAAGAAACTGGCTTTACATACCTCAACTACCGACTTTATGATTAATTGGCGATGCTTAGCTCATGTTCAGCTATTTCTCTGAACTGTATTCATATTCACGAAAGAATAAAATTAATTCTACTATTATTTTTGAAAGAAACCATATTATGGATATACCTACTGCCTATTCTTCAACTTATAGAAGAACGGCCGAAAACTCGCTATTTCTCGGGGGTCTAGAAGGGAGAAATACTCACTTTGATGCTGGGAGTATATTAACACTAGTTTGGAGCAATTCCACTTACCTTAGCTCAGCGTGATGACAATTCGCCGGCCGAATTTCACGAAACTAACTCTGTAGGAATGCTCCCGGTAGCTTTATACTTTACTACCCGATGTTAATTCGAGTTTGGACTTTGTTTGACGGTGTAAACAGAAGGAAATTTAATCAAACCCTTCATTCCCCTCTATTTCTATTTGTTTACTAGAAATTATATGAAGGGAAAATGATTTAAAACGAAGTGGGATCTTTATATACTTGGGGCCTTTAAGTCGCATTTGTCGAATGCGATTTAGAAGTCACCTTTGCCTTGCGACGCATCGACTTGGAACTTGTCCGGTCTCTCACCGGGCCCTTTTCTCGCACGTATGGAATTCTTAAACTCTTAACCAACATGCGAATACGCCAACTAAGTGTCAAGAACTTACGGGGTGTAACATCCTTCCCCCTTAAGAACATTCATCCTCGTATGTTAACTTCTGTTTACAGAAATTTTAACTTGCTTTACCTTTTCTGAAAAGATTTTGGCAGAGTTTCCCCTGTAATATGGACTATCTAAAAAATCCTAAAATGCAGAAAAGTCCAATACAAGTACTCCATATAATACTATAGCATCCATTACATAATAAACTGAAGTTAACATGTCACTCATACACATGAATATAAAGCAACTCATAAAACAACAATATCAACATACCTTTGACTAACAAAGTATGAAATAACTGAGGGTATCTGGCTTTCATATATTCTTCTGCTTCCCAAGTCATTTCCTCTCGGTTCCTATTACGCCATAATACTTTGACAGAAGTAAAATCTTTAGTTCTTAATCTGTGCATCTGCCCGTTTAGTATGGATACTGAAACTTCTTCATAGGTCAACTCCTCTGTAACCTAAACATCTTGGACTGGGACAATTCTGGAGGGATCTCCTATGCACTTTCTCAGCATTGATACATGGAAAACTGGGTGGACAGATGGACAGATTCTAACTCGAGGTAAGTCTAGCTCATATGCAACTTGGCCTATTCTTCTAGACCCGATAAGGCCCAAAAACCTTGGGCCGAGCTTTCCTTTCTTGCCAAATCTCATTACACCCCTCATTGGCGAAACTTTCAAGAATGCCCAGTCATTCACATTAAGTTCCAAGTTTCTGCGCTTACACGCGTCGCATAAGATTTCGCGCTCAGCACCGCAAACGTTCTCTCGATGTTTGCTTTTCCTCCAACCGATGAATGATATCTCGGCCCAATAAATGCCGATATCCACCTCAAAGCAACCAACTGGAGAGATCTGCACTTTCACCCATATAATGCCTCATAAGGCGCCATCTCAATAGCCGGTCGGTAATCAAGTATTATAGGCGAACTCAATGAGTGGTCAAATGTTCATCCCAATTTCATCTTCCGAAATCCAACACACATGCTCAAACATATCCTCGAGCGTTTGAATGGTGGGTTCTGCTCGCCCATCCGTTTGAGGATGAAAGCCGTGCTCAGGTTCACCTGCGTCCCCAAGCCTCTCTAAAATGATTGCAAGAATTTAGCCGTAACCGCCACCCTCTCTCGAGATAATGGACACCGGAACACCTACGCAACTCCGACTATTTCTCTCGATATACAAACTCTTTAGCATAATCCTAATGAAAGCGCCCTTACCGCAGAAAATGAGCTAAATTTGTCACTGTGAAAATCACCGATCGAATCATATCTACACTGAAAGTGGTAATCAAGACTATTTTCCTTCATACGCAAGCGCATGTGTCATGCAAGTAATATAGTGGCTCTTATAGAGAACCGGAATGTCGAACCTCCACAGGACTGGACCCATTCCTCTAACTATCTAGCTCAAGTGTGATATTAAACACCGAAAGTGTTGATTTTAGAAAAGTTTTAGAGGGAGGTTTAATTAAGTCTAATTTTGGTCAACGACATATTCTCAATTCATCGTAGGAGCAACATAGAGTTAAAACCAGATAATCATGCGCTATTAAGAATTGCAATGGGTTAAGTATGAAACTATCAATTGTCGTCTAACATAATTAGAATTGCATGCTCAGGGCTTGTTGAGCCTCTAAACACGACAAACTAGCCTCACTACATCATTGTGAGCGAGGATGCTACTTCTAGTTCATGGGCAATTAACTACGGGGATGTGGTTTACGTGGATATGAGTAGGGACTCGTGCACCTAATCATTTAATCCCAACTTAGCCTCACAACTACAACTTTGAGTGGTGATGTGATAATTCTAAGTCGGTCCCTTACTAATCCCGCTTTATCAACCAAGCAAGGCATTAGGTATATTCTATCCTAACACAAATTATATCATGAGATACAATCATGCTCCTCACATTCTCACGCTTCACACTTAGGTAAATGCTTTCTCAAGAAAATTCCTAACTTAACGTGTATGTTTTCATGGTGATCAATCATAAAGACAACAAATAACTAATGAACGACAAAATAACAATCAATAACTTAATTCCAACAAAATTTCATAAAAACACAATCATAATTCATGGCTTCAACCCTAGAGGAAGGGTTCTAGCCATTCATGTTCGTAAAACTACAAGAAACTACAACTAAATTAACACACTTACAAGAATTGGTAGAAGAGAAGGGAATTTGACAAACCCTAGATGAGTTCTCCCAGTTCTCCCTTCACTCCTAGGTGGTTTTGTGGAATAAAATCATGACAAAGTGTTTTTTAGGAGCTAAGGGACCTATTTATAGTAAATGAGGAACGTGCACAATTTAGCCTATCGTGAAGAAGCCGTGTCACGCAGAGTGTATCGCGGAGCACCGCTCCGTGACACGGAGGTAACATGTGAGGTTCTCTAGAAATTGCTCTCCGGATGCCAAAATTGCCGAGGGCACTGCATCAAGCGGCAGTGGGATACGTCATGCATCGCGTTGGCATGTTGTTGTTGCACAACACCGGCGTGGCACGATGCTGGGCGCGTAGCCTGCCCGCATGCCGCCTCTTCTTGCATACCCGGCATGGGCGTGGCACGAGGCCGGGCGCGCACACACAGGCACGCCGCTGGCTGGCCAACCTTGCCAAGGCATGCTCCTGCCGACCTCGCATATTGCTCCCGACTCTATTCCTCTACTTCACCAACTTATGAATTAGTTCCTCAAAATCATTGAAAACCTACAAAACAAGGATAATCATCTTGGTTAGTACATATATTCATATTTATATAAAATTACATGAAAATGTATAAAATAAATTAGATAAATAAGACTAAGTTAAGGTATAAAGCATCACTGCATGCTATTTTTCCCGAGAACAAAGAATCCCCGCTACAAAAGCCATTTACTACTTCTCATTTCAATAGAGGCACAACTATATCCTCGAATAAATTCTCCCGTTTCGATGTTCAAAATTTTTACCTAATCGTGGGCAGTTGGAACACCGAGCTACAAATTCTTCTATCCCCTTCTTCATTCTTGGCCACCAGATTTCTTTATACCGTTGTACATGTTCGAACTCCGGGTGTAGATAATAATGGGCATAATGCACCTCGCCCATAATCTACCGGCTGGCTCCCAACGTCTGGAACACATAGGCGATCTTTATATCGCAATACCCCATTCTCGGTCATTATCTGAAATCTGTAAGCTCTCCTTGCCGAACCCTGCTTAAGCCGAACAAGGTTAGGGACCATCACACCGCCATTCCTTTACTTCCACGTGACTAAAGATGACACTGCGGCATTCTTGATTATCTCTCTCGTTGGTCCCTCGTTTCTCGCTACACGAATGGCTAAATTGGATAACTGATGCAATTCCCGAGCTAATTCCAGCTGCACAGGCTGTAAGTATGCCAAACTCTCCATAGACTTACGGCTAAGGGCGTCTGCCACCACATTGGCCCTTCCCGGTGATACATAATATTCACATCATGTCTTTCAACAAATAACCAAAGGATTGCCGCAAGTTTAGTTCTTTAGGCTCTTATGACGCTGAAAATATCCACGTGGACGCCATATCTTTAAGGCGTGAATCACTGTGGCCAATTCCAGGTCATGGGTAGGATAGTTCTTTTCATGTTTCTCGCTTTCGAAGCATAAGCAATGCATTTACCATGCTTCATCAACACACATCCTAACCCAACAGCCGAAGCGCCGCCAATAATCTCGTATAACTTTCTATAATCTCTCTTGCAATGCTAACATTGGAGCTATACTCGTCTCTCACCTCGGGAAGCTCGTCACATGCTTCAAATACCACTGAAATTTTGCTGCCTTCAAGGCTGGGCTTTTAGTTAGAGGTGTTGCTAAGGTGGAAAATCCTTCAACAAACCTCCTATAGTACCCGTTAATCCCAAGAAACCGCGTACTCGCCGGAGTGGTAGGTCTCGGGCCATGCTTATCAGCTTCTATTTTCTTGGTATCTACCTGTATACCAACATCTGACACGATATGACCCAAAAAGGCTACTAAATTCAGACATAATTCACATTTCGAGAACTTGAAGTATGAAGCCGACGTTGGCCTCTGAGAATCTCGAGCACCGCCCGCAAATGATCCCCGTGGTTCGCTCTCGAGCGAGAATACAATTTAATATCTTCACAAACACTATCACAAAAAGCCCGTGCATGGTTTGAAATTTTTTTCATTAGGTCCATAAACATGGTCGAGAAATGCCGGCCCAAAGGACATGACTAAGAATTCAAAATGGTCGTATCTTATCTTGAAGGCAAGCCTCTTGGAATGTCCTCTAACGAACTCGAACCTTATGATATCCTGACCTTAAGTCAATTTTGGAGAAATATCTCGTTCAGAATCGACCAAATAAATCATCTATTCCTTGGGAAGCGATACTTATTATTGACTGTGTGAGTTGCTGGGCCAAGCTGATAGCTATACACATGGAGGGAACCATCCTTCTTCTCACAAATGTAATCGGGCGCACCCTAAGCGCGAAGTACTCGCCTAATAAATCCCTTATCTAATAAATATTTCAATTGCTCATTTAGTTCCCTTCGAGTTCAGCAGAGCCACAATAAGGGGGATTTTGATATGGGTTGAGTTTCCGGTAATAAATCAATTGAAAAGTCTAGTTCTCTCTGCGGGAATACCGGGTAACTCATCTGAAAAATACATCGGGGAATTCATTCACCACCGGAATAGACTCGGAGAGCCGAGGCTCTACCCGAACATCTTGAACTATGATAATGTGGTAAATGCACCCCTTTGTTATCAACTTTCTCGCCCGAAGATAGGAAATAAACCTACTTTTTGGCGTAGCTGTACCGCTCTTCAACTCTCGTATCAGCCTCCCCGGGATAGTGGAATCGACCATATCTTGGTCCAAGATTCTACATTGGCATAGCATGGAGCTAACTAATCCATACCCATAATGGCATCAAAATCAATCCATTTCTAACTATACAAAATCATTGGTATCCGACGGTTAGTAACCACTACCGTACACCTCGATAAACCCTTATGGCTATAATAGAGTCACCGATGGGTGTAGATACTAAAAGGGTTTCGAGAAGTACCTAAATATCAACTGAGCCACTAACGGGTAACATAGGACAAGGTAGATTCCGGATCAATCAATACATGTTGCAGGAGAGCAATAGTCAATATATCATGACAAATATCCGGAGATGCCTCCTAATCCTGTCTCCCTGGTAAAGCATAGGAACGGCTTTGGCCCGCACCTCGAACCATGTGCCTCGATCTCGCCTCGCCCTCTGCCTCGCCGAAACCGAGGGCTTGCGCCCGCCGGGCTGTTGGAGCTTAAGCACCCTACCGATGCCCCGTTCTATCTATCCCGGTCACCTTGACCCTTGGCTGGACAATCTCTCATAACATGACCTCGTGTCTATATATAACACCCTATGGAGCCATATCTCGCAAGCTCTAGAGTGGCGTCTACGTGTGGCCAGGGCAAAGTGGTGGTGTATACTCGCTTCGCTCTCGCTCCTACCGTGGTGGACCCACTGCTCGAGAACTTCCGCCGACTCTAACCGTCCTCGGCAACCGAATCTACCCTCTACTCACGGATGATGGTGGGGATCTAGGTGGCCTATCTCGACAACCGTGGCTCAGGCTCCTCCGAATCTCCCCGTAACCCATCTCGACCTGTCCCTACTAAGTGAGCCGTTTCCCGACTCGCTCGCTATTCGCTATCCCGCTGTCGTTGTCCGAGCCCTCAATAGCTCCCGAGCAAAAAGGTTGCACTCGAGTAATATCCATATCTTCTTGCAAAGTATCGTCATATTGTGCCTAAAAACTATGGGTTAAACCCAAAATAAACCGTGACTCGGATGGCATGGTGTTTACAAAGGCCGAAAGTATAGCGGGACAAAGAATCAAACCGGTAGGCGTATTCGAACACTCATCACCTCCCTCGCTCCTGTGTGTAAAACTGTCCATCCGCCTCGTTTGAGCCTCTCTGGTAGGTAACGGTCCGTGAAAGCTCAAAGCCGGACTAAAGGACAGAAACATCTCTCCTCGGTGGATCCTTCCTACCACTCTATGTCACTGTGCAGAACATCCCCATAACTGTAATACCGCCAATTCAACCGATCAGATGAGTATGTATTACCTGTGAAAATCCTCCGCATTCGACGAAGGAAGTCTTGGGGGTCCTCTCGTCTCGATCTGACCTATGAACTGCGGGGGACCTAGTTCCAGGAATTCTCAAACGCTCGAACTACCAGTCACCACCCCGATAACCCGCAATTGTAGGTGGTGGCATTGACTACGAGCAGCCATCATTTGCTTAACATAACTAATGATACTCCCGAACTCCCGATCGTATGGTGTAGGTCTAGGAAATGCCTGAGGTGGTGTCGTCCCGATTGGCTCATGGGGGTGGGACTGCCGAGAAGGTCGAGATGATGCCTCTGTATCGCTTCCAGATCGGGCCGATTCTAAACGAGGTCGAGGAATCATGTCGCGCCCCCTCCTCCCCGCTATGTCCAATCTTCTTCATGTGATGTATTGCCGTCGATCCGACATTTTATCCGTAAACAAAGAGTATAATAAGCTTAGGGACTCAACCCTATACCGTACTCACTTAAGTAAGTACCTAATGAATATGAAGAAAGAGTAATCATTCCTATCATGCCTTGTAGTTTCTCTACCTATGGTATGTGGTGCACAACACATCCATAGACAAGACTACTTAGCACAACTTGCACTTAGGGATACGACCTGCTCTAATTCCAAGTTTGTCATTCCCGCCTTAAGAGGCACAGATCTGCACCAGTGCCCTACCAGGGACCTACACTACTGACTAATCGAGCCTAAGCACTTCTCGTGTCAGTCAGTTTCAATTTAGACATTCATGAAAATACCAGACTATATAACGGTTGTAATACAGCTCTCCGAATGGCCAGGCCTATTGCCACCTGTAGAAATATAACAGCCAACCAGAACTACTGAGCATAAGGAACCTATTCACGACAAGGCTACCATGATGGCTAGTTATTACTCTTAAAAGTAGAATCAAGTGTTTAATCGACTGCGGACCGACAAGGTCACCAACCGACAACTTAACAAGGCCCCCACATGGCCATCACATATAATCTAAACTTACACATTGCCCCACACGACCGGTACACTAACCACAGGAAATATACAATCCGCAAGCCTCTTAAGAATATTGCGATGGTTTGGACAGCCTTCCTGGCCTACCTATACGATAAAAAAGGGAAGTAAACTTTAACTCGGCCAAGCTCCTCGACATGACAAGAGCTGAAGACTCGTACACCGGCCGGAAACTACGAGGATCTCGCTTCCTCATCTATGAGTACTGGGCAGTAAGCAATGCGCCGCCCCAAAACGCGCGTCAGTACCAGTGGTACTGAGTATGAAAAGCAATAACTGAAAATAACTGAAAGTAAACAATAATACTGATAGATACTGAAGTAATAGGAGACGGGCTGAGATCAATTGAAAAGAGCATAACTTTACCGAAGAAAGTAAGAGTCATACCGGTAATATATGTCTACTTTCTATCTATTAATAATTCAACACAACGGCAGCAGCATACAAGAACCTTACCAACCCCCATAAGCTGTAAGGTACCAACCAACACACAATCTAGGCACTACTCCGGTCATACCACGCACCTAGTAACTACGAGCATCCCCGCTGGCCCATGGGTATAACTCTGTAGCCTCATTGGCCCCTGACTATAGCTGATCCGAGTCGGGAGGACTCGAAATCTGTAATCTGAAAACTATAATCTGTACCCCGGCGCAAGCGCTCAACAGGGGAGTAGTGTTGATCAACCTACTATAGGGAATCTATCCATCTTCGTCCGCCGGCGGATGGAATGCCACTCCATAGAGACGTATCCTCACCCCTTCGCGGGCGAAGCCACACGCCTATTAACGTATGGGGCCAAGGAAGCTCTAAGGGTACCTAACACAAAACAATCATGTTTCCACATATAATAACCGAATGTAATATATATATACTGGACCTGGAGCACAATATTTATATTATGGTATTCTGCTCGAATTTCATATCGAAATATACCGAATCTAATAGGCCAACTTAGTGTCAAGAACTACTGGGTAAGATTAGTGGATGTGGATACACAACTAATGTTCAAATTGAATAAAGAAGAGTTTACTTGCAACATCTGTCGAGCAATTCAAGAAAAAGGAGTACCGTAGTCTCAAAGAATTGAGAATGAATATGAGTTTTTTGACAAAGTCTCGAGTAGTCAAGAGACGGTGTCGTGCCGTGACGTTAAAGCAAGCGCTTGTGAGGCAACCCAAATGGTGGCTTGGTGAATCTCTGAGTAACTGACCACCTGTGTCGTGCCGCGACATTAAATCAAGTAATTCTTGGGAGGCAACCCAAATTTAACTAATGTATGTTCGGCAGTGTGGGAAAACAAAAACTAGGGGCAGAAAATGGTTTGGTAAAAGGTAAAGCAGACTCTCAATAAGACTTTGAGAGGGCCGGAGTCGAGTACGAGTTGTAGTGTGAGCAATGTATAGGGTGTTTCAGTGAAGGAGTTCAAGGTATGGTTTGTCTCTTTAGTGAATTGTAACTAAGTATATAGGTCATAGTACATAATGCGTTTGCGAACTAGGTAAAGACTACAAGTACTGGCATGTACCGTACTCATGGTACGAGCCGCAGAGGATCCCGTATGTCCCCAGTGGCCAACTCTCTAACTACGGGATGCTGGAGGATGAGTCATGGGGCCTTCCTTTGCGACTCATGGTACGAGTAGTGACAGGTCAATGACCCTGAAATAAATTCACTCAGCCTGTGTTTTGAATTGTCCTCACTGCTTCGCAATCTCAAACCAAGCATACCCTTTCCCACGTTTTATCAAACCAAACCCACAAAGCATACTCATGACTCCCTCACACCAGAACTAGAAAAAAAGAACCATCGAAAATTTCTTTCTGCCAGTTCATCTCAATTAATTTCAGACACACAATGGTTGGTGCATGCTACAAGTGTATTGCTTTTAATATTGAGAAAACTCATGCTCGATGTATTAATGCCAAAACCCCGTGAGTCTTGTTTTGCTTGAAAATTTTGAAGGAGATAAACACCAGGGGTGTTATACGACTATGTGTGACTGGGAAAATTTAAAAGTTGATTAACTTGTGCATTGAAGCATTTAAAATTGAGTCGGGCTGCAGTATCAAAAAGATGGTTTGAGTGAAATGTTCATTGAACTTCATACGCCAGGACCTGGAATTCTCGAAAGTACTCAAAATATGAAAAAGACTCCTTGTAACCGGACTAAAATCGAACAGGACAGGTTTCACAATCCTTCCAACGACTCATGGTTATATACTATGACTTGTAGGATGGCTCCTTGGGACTTTCCCAAGAAAAATAAGTCAAGACCAGAGGTACGAGACCTAAGATTGGGCCGGGTTTACACTATGAGCCGTATTGTGCATTTGTACTAAATACTTGAATAGTTGTCCAGATAAGACAGTATGGTCCTTCCTCTGGTTGTCAACACTAATATAAAGAAATAGCAACCTAACACTTTAAAAAAAATTGCCAATTGCCGCCCGGCACCTAGCGCCAAAACCTGTCTTCTCATTGCCCGGATGATCACATGCAAGTGCACATGGTCGAACATGTGCAAGTGGCTCAAACAAGCCAAGTATCATCCCAGCTGTGGACTGACTATAGGCAAAATCTACCAAGTGTCAATTTACCGTAACTCTAAAATGCAAACAACGATGTAAAGAAAAGTTTTATATTTTGTTATCTAATTTTATATTTGCTGCTTAAAATAATATACATTCAAGTATGAATGTGAGCATGTCAGAAGTAAAATGAAATACATGTAGAGAAATTAATTATCACATAAGAATATCTTTCTCGTGCTTGTTAGCCGAAAACTTATGCTCAAGGATTAAAACTTCATTTAACCCAACTTAAGAATTATGAACCTTACACCTACATTTATGTGATAAGAAGTAATTCATGTTCTATCCATACAAAAACCATTCCACACTTGACTAATACGACTACGTGCATATTTCTAACCCGAAGGTAACAAATTCTCAATTTTCCCAAACAAAGAACAGATCATATCCTATTAATTCACAACTTCAATTTCGTGTGCTCTCGAGTGAAACCGACTTTTAGATGTACATTAACATTGGCCAAACATTAATGCAAGAACAAGAATTAATAGAACAACCATGGAAGAAAAGATGAAAAAAAATACAATCAACAATTATATTTCACTATAATTTGGATCTTAACCTCAGCAAGAGTGAAATTAGCCACTCATTACCTCCTAGACTAAGAATCGCCCCCCAGATATATCGGGCAAACTCATGCAAAATTAGCTGACCAAGATATCCGACACGAAATTCATTCTTCATCAAGCATGTGCCCTACACCATAAGACAATTTCCCCTCTTTTAAATAACATGAACTCTAAAGCATTTCTGGGCGTGTGGCATGTACACAATTTCACTCGCTCCTGTGAATTCACATGCACGTGTCATGGAACTAGTAGGCTTGCCTTCTAGTGTATTACTCCACTAATATAAGAAAGCGTGATGTAAGATCAATGACTTAACGGATTGTAATGTAATTACAAATTAGTATATATCACAATCCAATAATGTAAAGAATCTAGCATCCTTAAGGCTTCTTCAATACATCCCATCACGTTCGGGGCATAATTTCTTCCTCCTCCCATTCTTGGAAGTCTTTTATTTATTTTTGTCCTCACTTCTTTAAGCATACGTGTTTTGACAACAAATATTTTTTATACATCTTTATTTTCTTTTTAACCAAGTAACTCCACCTTTAACTTTTTCCCCTCATTTTCATCACTTTGCTTTTTTTCACAATTCTCACTCCTTGACACCGTGGGAAAATTATTTTTTTTCTTGGAGTACTTAAGAGTTTTGGATCGATTTATGATAATGAAAAGAAAGGTTAAGCTTGGTTTACACCTTTTCGACAAAATAAAAAATAGGCTAAAGGCTCAATGGGCTAACTAGGATTTGACATTCAAGGTGGGTATGAAAAGAAAAATAAAACTTCAGCTAAACAAAGAAACGCCACATCCTTTCCTACACTACGCTTCCTTCATTTCGTTTCGTACACACAATGTGCAAGTTCTAGACATCTACAATAGCATGGAATAATCGAGAACTCACTATACACTCATTGCACATGCTCAACTCAAGACATATTCATGTATCTCCTTCAATCAAATGCTAAATACAAGAATTCAAACATTAAGCTCTAATCACACCTGAGACCGAATTTTAAGGCTCAGGTATCACACATATGTACAAAATTGCATGCTTACACGGTAATCACCTATGCATTCTAAACATTATGTACACCATGCCACAAGAATTTTGTGAGTCATAGAGTAGCAACATGCATGGGATATGAACCAAACAAAAACAAAAATTGAAAGACAAAAGCTACTCCTATCGACTACATTTCTTTTAAGACGGCCGTAATCCATCCATCATAGGAATGACTACTATTTACGACTGGGTTCAATGGGACTTTTCGGTAAAAGAACCAAAAACAAACGCCAGAAAACCCAATCATAAAAATAAGTAATCTAAAAATTTTAAAATATTGATGATTTCGAAAAAATATTTACACACTAGATAAATACCATCTGTCAAAGCACACAACAACTTCAAAAGGATATTGACAATACGAAACATACACACAAAATCACAGTGGTCACATTTTCTAAGCACAACAATCGAAAGTACAATTATACACACAAACCAAAACAAAAACAAGACCACCTAACCAATTTCACCTTCACTTAAAACCGAACATCGTCCCCAAAGGTTCATATAGTCAACAAAGCACAAACAAGTGGGTGGTGAAACCTTTAATCAATCAAAGTATTCCAATTCTTCATCAAAAAGCACGCTGCCTCCCATGTCTGAATCTCCCGTCGTCCTCCTCCGACTCAACATCGGAATACTTGCGACGTGTCTCCTCATCGCGTATTATCATCATCCACAGTCTCCACAAAAGCTGGCCACTCGGCATAGAGCCCCGGCATTTTCGCCGAAAGAATAGTCTAGGTCGAGCTTCCACAAACCATCCACCTGCTGCCGGCCTCCCGCCATGCGCAACTGAGCATCTGCATCCCGAACATGCGCTATGTACTCGATCATCCCGAGCATGTCGCTACAGCTTTGGGCAGAACCTGCCCGTGAGTGTTGTCGGGTGCCTTGGTCTTTGTGATGTCCACGGCACGCCTCCATCTACGGATATAATCCGTGGCCCCTTCCTCCACGTCTAGGCCCTACGTAAACGTGGTCACAAACCGCCAAAACCCGCACTGCCCGACGTTGTGGGCTCTGTTCATGGCGGATATGATCACTGCCCCAACATTGATCTCCACTCTTTCTCATCAAAGGGCATACGCAATCCTGATGACATCTGGCTATGTGCACCCCTGTAATCAAGAAGGAACACTTATTTAGCCGATCCCCGGCTTCGTTCATCCAGGGAGTAGGGCAATGCTCACGGTAGCCCTCTCCCTATGCCGTCTCCAAAGGTGTCAAGCCGAACGGGCCTCACACAATGTGTTCATTATCCGCATATGGTGGGAGTAATATACAATGCCTGAGACATGGGCGTCTCGTGTTCGCGCCCCACATGGCATTCAGTGAGAGGCTCAAGAGTGACATCTAGCCCCTTATTTTGATGGTGTGATCAAGGAGCATCGGGTTCAAATTTGCATAGAACTCCCGAATCAAGTGCAGATTGCACTCCGGGGCTCTTTCAAAGATGAGTCTCACTCGGCAAAAGGTCAATCCAAGGACTTGCCCGAGGAACTCCTATACAATCTACCTCTTGCAATGTGCAATCTCGTGGAAGTACTTGTTCTCCTTGTGCTTTATGTACTAGCCTTCCTCCGTACCTCCATCGGGTTCCGTATTAGCGGCAAGCTGGCCGTGTGGAACTGCTGGTGCTGCTGGAATGCCGTTCTGGCCTCGAGCCTTTTTTCTTCCGCTGCCCGAACAGATGCGCCCTTCCTTGTCTTGCCTCGCGACATCGTCTCACAAATAAAGCAGTATAGTCCCAATGTCAAGAAATTTTAGGAATTAGCTGACTAAGGTTGCTAGGCTAGGCCACCTCACACTTAGTCTTCTACCACAATTACAAGAAGATTGACAAGAACATATTTATTTTTAATTTACAAAAACAAAACAAAAACAACAAACAACAAACAACAAACAACATGGCTTGTACATTCAGAGAATTAGACGGTGTAAGTTCTTTTGTACTACTCGTACTCGTACAGCCTAATCACACATTACCATCGATCACAATTTTTATACAAATCACTTAGCAAGGAAAAGAAAAAAATGAAAACTATTTACCTATACAAACCTGAGTGCAATTCACCCATTTCGTATTACTATAATTTCACTCCCTAAAAATCCGTTGGTTTTTTAGCATATTAACATATAACATTTACCAACTCATCTCACCCAACATACACAAACCAACAGGAATTTCACAATTCAACTAGCTATCATTTTACAAAAATTCGATCAAGCGCATATGTATACGCGCCGTTCATGCAAATACAATGATGTTACGAACATTAATCAACAATAACTTGAATGAATTTAATCTCACTTCTACCTAGGGTAAGGTTTTCTGCATCTCATGCTAAAAATCAAAGTAACTAAAATTGAGATAGAGTTGATGAACATACCTTGAATTAGGGATGAACGAAGAAAACTTGACGAAATTATGTAACTAGTCCGTGCAACGTTGGAGGAGAAGGGATTTTTAAAGGGCAGGTTGTCATGAGGGGATGAAAATGAGAGAAAATGAGGTGAAATTTGTGGTTAAAAAGTGGGGGTTTCGGGTGCGGCCACCTCGCGATCTTGCATCTCGACGCTATAATGACTAACGCGGTCACGGAGGGTAATGCGGAGCACCCTCCGTGACACGGACCATCGCGTTGTGCATTCTTGAATTTGTAAAATTCCAGTACTGCTCTTCAACGTGTCACGGAGGGTAACTCGAGCACCCTCCGTGACTTTAGGGAAAGCCAACGCGTGGGGCTCACCGTTTTGCCACTTTTTATTTTTCACTGTTTTTTCTCCTTTGCGATTCTTGCCTTTTCCTCCGATCAACCTGAAATCATTCACTACAAGAAACTTGTTAGAATCCCTAGGTTTGAAAAACACAAAAGACAATATTTTATTTTATATTAAAAAGTTATTAAAAATATTTCTTTTTTTTCTTTTGGCCTTTTTTTTTTTCTCCGTACATTCATAAACAATAAATTCACGTGGTTGCCTCAGGTAAAATACTGTTTACCATCGCGTTCGACGTCATTTACGCCATTCCGCCTTAGTGGTGACAGACGCTTCTCACGAACACGCCTCACCCGTCAAGCTTACCCTGCCGGGGTCGTCCCCATTAACTCGAGGCTCAACGCCTTCAGCAACACTTCACTTTTGTTTCAAACACATGATCACCGAGAGTTCCTCGTACACGGCCGGGAGCTTGGTGGCCTTGTACATCGAACACCTCCACCTTGTCATGTGTGCTTGCATAGTTAGCTACCCCGGGGCAGCCTACATCTATTAAGGTTCGCCTGGTTGCCAAAAAGGGACGCCCCAAAATAAATGGGACATCCGCGTCCGCCTGAAGTCCAAAGACAACGAAATCTACCGAGAAGATCGTGAGCCGACTCGCACCAAGACAGCCCTCCACAATACCATCTGGTCTTTCCAAGAATGATCCGCGAGCCGCAAGATCACCGTTGCTGGTCTAGGACTCTACTCAACTTGAATACCGAGGTCGGCATCAAGTTAATGCTCGCTCCCAAATCACATAATCCTCCACATGAGCTTGGAAACTCGCCCAATTGTTATCTTAACCGTAAAGCCCCAGGTCCTTGCTTTGTGGGCAATCTGTCTATCGAAGTGCACTCTCCATGGTGAGCTACCGTGGCATTTCGTCAACCTGCTTTTGTTCTCCATGATGTCCTTAATGTACTTTTAAGTACTTTACCCCCTACAAAACATCGATAAAGAGGTAAGTTAATGTGTACCGTTTAAGCACTCCTCCATGAACTTTTTGAAACACGCTCCTCAGGTTTCTTGAATCGCTGAGGGAACGGGGGTGGAGGTCTTTCTGATTCAGCATCCTTTTTCTTTCCTCTTTCATCACTTTGCCCCTCTCCGCTTCGGGGCGCTCCAACACTGCTGAGAGGTGGCCCTTCTCTGGGCCCCACCTCCTGCTTCGCAAACCACTCCTCGTGGTCACTGCATTCACCGTTTGGGGTTTGGGTCCTGTCGCCGGGAAGTCCACCTTCTGAGCCTAGTAAGCATGGGTTCAAAGAAATTTCCCAAACCGGTACTCCAACGCCTTGTAGCTAACTGATTCTTCTTTACATCGCTGCAAATTCTAATATAGTCACCCGCATTGAGCTTTGCTAGCTATCATAGTCTTGAACATCTCTCAATCGGGTGATGGTGGTGGAGGAGGGGAATTGTTGTTTCGTATCACACCGATAGTTCTGCTGCCCTCCTTGATCTTTCACCCCCTCACTCGAATTCTCGCCCCCGATGGTTGTTGCTACCTCAAGAGAAGCTCCTGGGTGATTCCTCCGCTTAGAATTGTAGTTGTTACCATACTTTTGGTGATTATTCTTTGCAATTTCACAAAGTTCACCGAGTCAGATTTTCTCCACAACACTTCAAAGGAGTGTTCATTACTCCGCACACTTCACACCAAATCGCCGACCGCATTCACTTCGGGGCTTGAGACCTATCTGCTCATGTTACCGAAGGGTGTGTTGAGGTGATTCTTCAAAGTAGCTATTTGTGCAGCGACAGCTGTAAAACCATCCACTTCTAAGACTCCAGTTGCTTTCCTTGCTCCTCCCCTTGAAGAGTCCATTCACCTGATTTCCTGCGAAATACGATTCGACAAAGTATACACTTCATCATAAGTCTTTCAATGCTTGTCCCCACTCGCCGAGTCTAGCAAATTTTTGTGTGGGGTTCCAACCCTCAATAAAAGTATGTGCACCAGCACATCATTGGATTGGTGGTGATGAGGACAATCCCGCAACAGCGATTTAAATGTCTCCCAATCTTGGATACGTATTCTCCCTTCTCTTTGCTTAAAACTTAGAATTTGAATTCAAGTCTGCTGCCTTTACCGGAGTGGAAACAACCGGATCAAGAACTTCTTTGCAAGGTCATCCCACGTGATGATAGAATTGGGTGGCTCAGCTTTCAACCACCTTTTGGCTTCTCCCAAAAGTGAAAATGGGAACAATGTAAGCTCGACATAACTGGGTCACACTGGCTGGGAATGGTGTTTACTTTGTCTCCAAAAATTTTGAAGATGTTGTTGTGGATCCTCGTGAGGGAGACTCCGTGAACTGCCCGCTTGTGTGCAGCAATTGCACCATGTTCATTTTAGACTCGAACCTCCCTCCCCCGCCTTCGTTTGCGAATGCTATTTGACATTGCTAGCATGTGGATTGCCATATCAATCGGCCTAGCTGCCATTTCCTCGGGCACCTAACACTGCCCGAACAAGTGGTGGATTCTGTGGTTACCTAGGATTAGTTTGTCCGGAAAGCAACTGCAGCTTTTCTCCCAGAGCTTCCGTTAGCGATGGAATTGTCTTTCCGGCTCTTAAGGATGGATCCACCAATTCTTTGTCCCTTGTCAGTGTTCAACAGAATCTGATATCTACAAATACAGCTACATCTGGGTTGTCAACACTAATATAAAGAAATAGCAACTAACACTTTAAAAATTCGCCAATTGCTACCACCTTCTGAGACCATGCTTTTAAAAACTTGTATCGCTGTTCAGATATCATGTGCATGTGGTTTGAATATGGTAAGGTCATAAGCCAAGTAATTGATCCACAGGACTGGATTGGTAAATCATCAAGCGCCAATTATCAAATTTCAAAATGCATAATGAGCAAGAGAAAGCGGTATTTTGTTATTCATTTTGGGCCTATATAAATAAATACAAGAAGTCCAATTAAGAATGTGAGTGCGCTGAGGCTAAATGGTTTATAGAGAAATAACATCGATGTTGTTTTTATCTTTTCAGTTGTTAGTCGAACTATGCTCATGGACAAAACTCTCTGAGCTGCAAACCAACTGGTGAATCAAGTGAAACCTTCACTATATTTGGAGGCCAGCCAAATCAAGTGTTCTTAGCCATACAAAACCGGATTCCACACTTGACTAATACGACTTTCAGGTATATTTCTTTCATGAAGGTAAATCAATTCTAAATTTTCCCAAACAAAGAACAGATCATATCCTATTAATTCACAACTTTCCAATTTCGTTTCCTCGAAAGGAAACTGACTTTTTAGATGTACATTAACATTGGCCAAACATTAATGCAGTAAGAACAAGAATTAATAGAACAACCATGGAAGAAAAGATGAAAAACCAGATGATCAACAATTACATTTCAATACAACAATTCATAACCTCAGCAAGAAATAAAATTAGCCACTCATTTGTGGATTAAACATCGTTAAATGAGTGTAAATCATACAAACAATTGAAAGTAAGGAGAAAGAGATAGAGAAAAACCCTAAGATTTTCGTCCCCTCAACTGCCCGTAACCCACGTTCTTGCTCCACCAAGTCGATCAATTAAGAAATGAACCTAAGTGTTCTATTTATACCGGTGGAAATTTTTCCTATCAACAGCAACGTGTCACGGAGTGCATCGTGAGCACTACCTCTGTGACACGGTGCAAACGCTGGGAGGCTCTCTGGAATTTGGCCGTCCAGGTAATTAACCCCACCGTGGCACGGCATGCAATGCGGAGCTTGCCCAACGTGACACGGTGCGAACGCGCACCTTCACCGGAATGTCCAGCCTGGGCAATTAGGTCCAACGCACGCACGAACGCGACCCTCTTTGGAAATCTTTGTAATTATATCTTCCGGATGAATGCATCCGCGATGGTGCAGCATGGTAATTTGCCCATCGCGGAGCCATTATCTCTTTTTTCCTTGGCCACCCTCGCTCGTTTCCCGAGTCCATCTCCAATTCCTCCCAACATGCCTCTTAGCTCCATAAAAAGTACGTTTTTCCGGCAAAATAACGCTAATCATGTTGGTTAGTATAAATTGCCACTTTCCTATAATTTACATGAGAATGTAAAAACATTGTTGGATAAACAAGGCAAAACGACATTTGAGTATCACTTGGGCATATAAATATGCCCCCAATAATAAGTGTGGCACACACACCCATGAAAAAGACTCTACTTAATGCGGTTTTCAAACAACCTATGACACTTCAAACATATGGATTTGATACAAAGTTTTTCACGACTCCAAATGTAACTCCGATCACAACACGGACAAAGAGCCCCGAGAGACTCCAGTGGGTCGACCCATGCATCTAAATCAATCAATAACACAGAATACTTAACATAATAACATTGCAAAAGCATAATCATATCATAACATAGGAAACAAAACGCACTTCATACATGAATGTTGAATACTAGATGTGGTTTGAAATTCCTCTAACATATCTGATGCGTTGATGGGAAACACCCCAACTAACCCTACAAGTCTAGAAAACTGAACAAAGGGATAACTTAATCAACCGGTCCTTGGGGGATGAGGACTCACTCAATGCATCATTGATGCTAATTTCGGGAACGAGCTAATAACGGTGTTGGGTTTGATGATCGAAGCCTCAGATTCATGAAATGATTAGCATAGAGTATGTGGTCAACATGTGGAATGTAACAGTATGTAAGGTATGTAAAATGGAAATTTTAAATGCATAAAAGATCATAAGAGTAGGAAAAAATCCTCATATCATAAATAATATAATGCAAATAGGCTCTCAAGGTTTTCAAGAATTCGTAAACCAAATCACAATTATAATCGTAAGGGAAACTTTATAAAACATACTTGAGATAAAGTAAATATAACATAACCATAATAAACATGAGGTAACAATGGAAGGACTCATCATAACCAACACCATCATGGTAGAGCCTTACATGATTCCCCAACTATCTCACTCAAGTTGGAAGAATCGTCCCAGGCTTGCTAGTAAAGGGACGTGCATTATGTAATATCACAAAAGAGGGGATCCATTAATATTGTAATGTATCAACATGAACCTATGGTGTCACATAGTTATGAGACACCGGCGAAGTCCTTTGAATGCTGAGCTACTCGGTACTAGAAACTGCTCCAAAAATATTCACATTAGGGCTCACATGTAAATCATAATCATCATTCATAAGATTCATGGCCAAATAAAGTTTAACATCATTGATACCATTTACATACATGTTTTATCCATGAATCAAGGGCCCATTAATCGCCAACGTTATATATCGATCCACTATGAAATCCATATCATATCATAAATCATATTGGAAATGTGGGTATTGCTCAATACTTTAACATGCTTGAAATACGCAATTCACTTGAAAACATGATTATAAACATGGATAACTGGAAAACATGCTTTTCATCATTGATTCTTCATCATATATGAACATTCATCATATATCTTCAACTAATAAACTTCTCGTAAATAAGAATTTTCAATATAAAAAGCTGAAACATGATTTTAATGAAAACAATGTAAAACTTGCCCATGATCCATAATTCAATAGTACAAACATTTAAATCATACCCATGTAGGAAATTAGGATTCATGCATCAAGTTAAAACCCCATAGAATTAACATAAGAAATTTCATGATTTTGAGAGGATTGGGAATGGGTGTTAAAGGATTCACCCATTCATAACCCTACATGCCTGGGGAAGATCAGATTTTATCACCCCTTGGAAAGCCCAATGAAAGATTAAGGAAAGCTTGAAGTAAGTTTAGTTGATCACCTCCTAAACCCTTCAATATGCATGCATGGATGTGAATTGGTTTCAGGATAGATTTTCCCTTATAAAACACCGCACTTTGAGCCTTAAACGATGTAGTTTAGGACCTTAAGATTTAGAAATAATGAAAATACCCTTAATGAATTTCTGAAAATTTGCTACTGCAAGGACAATCCAAGCCCAAAGGGTCGTGCCTTGATAATACGACTCATGGTGTCCATCCGTTGCATGTCCTACCCATTCTTAACTTCTCGTATTCACCCTATGACTCGATAGGATGAGTCTTTACATCAGATGATAGTCCGCTGTATCATCTATTGTTCCCCCTGACGACCTGCACCGGGCCTTCCTACTAACCATCACTATACTGCAGCTTCCTTCAAACGAGTCACTGCTTTCAATCCATCACCGCCATAGGTTTTCCTACTCCCTCCATGGTTTCTCACCACAATTCGTTGCTTCAACAATGGGTCATCCAACAACTCATTACTCTCCTAGGCTAAGGACTCGTCTCACCACGACCACAACCAACGACTTGTATCATTAAGTCACGGGTCGCTCTGACCCAAGCATTCCCAACTTCCACCCTACCGTACCTACTACGTACACTTCCTACGAATCATTGTTGGAATCAACATCTCGTTACATGACTCATTTGTGATGGGTTTTTCCAGATTTCTATCAACATCCACGCAATTCCTGGGTCTATTCAGCACTTGGGGTATTACAGTTAGATATGATCATAGGCTATTTTTTTAAGCTTCCACTTGCTCAAATGAATCCCTACCACAAAATCATATGATTCGCCTATCCGAATTATGAGCCTTGTATTAGATCATTTTTCTTTTGTTCAACCAATGAACCAGACTCCAATTTTTTTATAATGAATTGTTTTGGCGTTGGTCCTTCCTTTAAATTATGCACCTCTCAATATAGAAAGTTCCTATGTTGAGAGTTTCTAGAGTAGGGTGAATAAATGGTGGGAACGAGGAAAAGGGAAAGAAAAGGAGAAAAGGTTAAAATGAGATGGGGTGTGACAAATTTAAAAAAGATGAAAAAGTTGAAAATCTTGAAAAGAAAATTCAAAAGAAATAAATAATGCTTGAAAAGGTTGAAAATACAATAATAATCATGCCAAATACTTACAAAATTGGTGAAAGGAGGAAAAGGAATGAAAAGAAAAGAGGGTTAAATAGTGAACGGTTAAGCCACGTATGTAGTGTCAAGGAAGGGCACACTTAAAATCTCTCATATTTATCATTTCCAGCTCCTAGATCCTACATTACAAGCCACAAAAAGTCCTATAGTAATCCAAATCACCATCCATGCATTCGGCTACGTAAAATAAGGGCAAAACCTATGTATTTGATACAGTACACGAAAATTCTTTTTAAGACTAAGAGTCTTGCTTGTTTAGTATCATGCAATATCTGACACTACATTGTGAGTGGGGACTTTATTTTTTGGGGTGAGGGTATAAGTTATGTTAACTTTACCACGGTCTATGTGAAAAACATCTATTATACTTGATTGCCCGTTGATAGCTAGATGACATGTCTTGATCTCTGATTAGCATGTTGCAATTGCTTGTGGTACATTGAAGGATCATGGTTCATGGAAGAAGGGACAAAAGTTAAGAATGTAAAGTGAAAATTTTGTTTGGTGTTAATGAGATTCCAGGTTTATTTTCAGTTGAGCGCCATGTTTCAGTTTTTTTTTGTTTTCATTGCCCGAGGACATGCAAAAGTCTTTGTTGAGGGTGTTCATGTAAGCGAGTTTACAACACTTTCCATGCTCAAAACTAAGAAAATAGCATGGACTTAGGTGTGTTTATATTGATATAAGGCACTTTTTATTTGATTGGTAGGACAAATCGTGTTGAAGCAAGAATGTGAAAGATAGACTGAAAGTGCAGAAGGCTAGCGGAACAAGTCTCAGTACGAGTTGTAGGTTGATGCTACAAGCTGTATCAAGATCGCAGTACCAAGGCCGAGTTATTAAGAGTGCATCCTACCACTCTCTCAAAGATGAGTTGTGCCAATGTTGTACGAGCCACGTGACCGAGTAGTGGAACATGGGGAAGAATTGCACAAGAGGTTGACTCTAACACGGATAGATAGTACGAGTTATGGTGGTAAGGTATGAGCAAAGATTCATCGCACTCATGAAGAACTTCAGAAAATTGAGAATTCTCAGAGTCAAGACATAGAAGAACAAGCATTTGACTAGTAGGAAGCATAAAAGTGAAAGCCAAATGAGCTCAACACTAGCTAAATTTCAGCAAGCCAAGGAAATACTTGATAAAGGTGTATGACCCGTATAATCCTGCTATGGTCAGAGATTCGTTGTGGCTCAGCAAATTTAGTTGTGAAATTTATTTTGGCTAATTTAATTTAAAAAATTAAAAACATAAAAATATTTTTTATGTTTTATTTTCAATAGAAGACGTTAGATAAACTTTGGGAGAACATGTAGACAACATAGAGTTGAGTTGATTTGGCTTGTGATCAACCTTTTCTTGATTTATTTTATTATTGTGAATTGTTTTAGGTTATTTCGACATAATAAAAAGTTTTTCTATCATCCCTAATTGCATATTGATTTATATGTTTGAATTATGATCATATCATAACCTTGCAACTATGAGAGGCTAAAACTTCCACAACTAGAATTTTGGGAATCATGGTGGATTAATGAACTAGGCTGCAAGCAAAAACTAATTCAAAACCAACGCAAAATGCTTGTATTGTATTCTTTCTATGCTTAAAAAGTTTCTTAACAGATATGGCGTTTTAGGAAGTGTCTGAGTTCTTTACTTGCTTGAGCCTAGAAGAGAGAATTACAAGAAAGACTTGATTCATAACATTGAATTAACATAGATATGGTCTCAAGATAGTTAAATTTGGAACAATTTGATAATCTGCTAATTTAAAATTGACTATGAGACTCGACTGTGATTGAGTATAGTCATCCAATAGGGACGAACTCTTTTGGATAAAGCCAAGTTATCAATTCTAAGGCAAGCATTGGCATTTATCATGTGTATACTCCGAAGAAGTTAGCAATCCATGAGGAACACAAGTCCTGGTTAGTCTTTAACTCTAGATTTTACATCACAATTTCAATCATTGTTTTTTAATTATTATTTTTCATACCCCTAGGCATTGAGTAATTAACCAACAAGTTCACTTACCGACATTAGTCTAAATCTTCCATATTCCTTGTGGGTTCGACTCCAACCCTAGTTGGGTTCTTTATTGACAAACGTCCGCCATACCAGGAGGTGTAATAGAGTGTTATCACCCCTCCTTGGGACATTGTGAACTCAACCAGGTAAAAATGCCTAAGCTGGGGATGACTAGAGTAAGGGTGCATAGATGAGGTGAGGAGAAAAATAGAAAAAGTTAAAAAAAACAAAAAGGGTTTAAAATGAGACGTGGTATTACGTAAGAAGAAAAGAGCCGAAAAAGAAATTTTAACAGAAAAATGGCTAATGAGAAAATAAATGAAAAGTTGAAAATACACTAAACTCATACAATTACAAAAATGGAGAAAAGGATGAAAGCTGAAAAGTAAAAAGGATGAAATAAGTATAAAGTGGAGCCACGTGTTTATAGTGCCAAGAGTTTAGTCACTCTAAAGTTCACATATTTACCATACGCATCCCGATATCCTACATTACAAGCCAAATATTGTTCTATAGTGATCCTATCCTGGCGATTAAAAGAGCCGAAGTAGTGAAAATTATGGCAAACCTATGGTATCCAATGTGCAAGATTGGAACTTTCTTTTGTGAGAGTGAGATTCATACTTTTTCAGTCCCATATTTCATATTTTTATACATATCTGAGTGGGGGACATCATTTTCTATGAGGGTACATGGTTTATGCTTTATTCCGCCAAAGGTCTATCCTAAAACATTGGTGGTTACTTGACTATATAATAACTAGATGACACATATTGATCCTCGTTTATTGCCAACTTGTGGTTACTTGATGGGCATATGCTCCTTCGGTTTACCAATAAAAGGTTCAAAAGATTGCTTGGAGTTTACGGTGCAAATTTTGATTGGTGTTTGTTGTAGTATCTTAGGTTTATTTTCTAGTTAAGAGTCGCTTTTAGTTTTTTTTTTGTTTTCATCAAACATGCAAATATTTTGTTGAGGTATTGATACAAGGACTGGCAACACTTCGATGCTTAGAATTGAGAAAATAAAATGAACTTAGGTATGTTTATACGGATATGAATGTTTTCACTTTGCTTTCAAGAGAAAATAGGTGTTAGAGCGAAAATTGTGCTTAAAGACGCATGGGGTTCGTAAAACAATATACCAAATCCCAAGATGGTTGTACCTAGATTGCATGAGCAGTATTAATTGCCGAAAAATTCCCAGAAGGTTGAGACAATGAGAAAGCAAAGTAAGACTCTCAATAAGGAGTCACCCAAGATGGTACGAGTCTTAACTAGAGTCGTGGAAAATTCTTGAGAGAAAATTTGCACAAGAGTCTCCTTGTACGGTGGAACCTACGGACTATAGTTCCTACCTATGACCCTTACCAGAGCCATGGGGAGCTTTAGTGATTCTGAAAGAATTGGCAGAACTCAAGATGAAACAAGCAATGATGAGTTCTAGGATCAAGGTACGTGGCGTACCACAGCCACTGTAGAAAACGAAGAGGTCAAAGTTCAAAGAGCCAAGCCACAGATGGAGTGTACGACTCGCCGAACCATGGTATGATCTACAAGTTGCCAACACTTAGGGGTCAACTTGCAGCAGCCATGGAATGTACAAGAACAAGGTGGCCGATCAAGGCAACTATTATGACCTCGCGCTCATGGGGATTTAGCCTGGGCTACTAGATATGGAAGTTTTCCTATTAGCTTAGGAAAAGGTTTTTCGATGACTATATAAATACCTTATGTTTTTTTAGCAGGAAAACGGATTAATATAGACGTGTGACTGGCATTGAGAGAAGGTTTTTAGTTAATTGTTTGTAAATTATTATCAAGTTTTGGAGAGCAATTCTTGAGATCAACACTTGATTTTCTCAATTGTTCTTGATTTTGTTCATCATAATTCAAAGAAAATTTTCTTCCAATTATTGTTGTAAGTATTCAATTATGTTTTTGTCTATGAATATTAATTACAATCTTACAATCATGAGACGGGCTAAAACTTCCACAACTATTGTTGTGGGAACCATGGTGGAATAACGAAATAGGGTTACACAAAATGATTCAAACCAAATTCTAAATGCCGGTATTGCATTATCTTCATATTTAAACATTTCTTAATGGCATACAACGTTAGACTAGCCCAAATTCTTCACTTGCTTGAACCAAGAGAAGTAGAAAATAGGAAAAGAGAATTGCAACAAAGCCTTTATTTTTATGATCATTGTATGACTTGAGTTGCGGTTGCGGTGAAAGTTAATTTGGAACATATTTATAACGGTTAGTTTGAAATCTTTCATGAGACCTGACTCGGTGATTGAGTATAGTCATCCAATAGGGACAAACCAATCGTTTGGACGAACCCTACTTACCGCTCTACAAGTGTCTGATCGATCACGCATGTATACTGGCAGTTATAAACCCATGGGAACACTTACCCTAGTTATTTGCAAATCTTGAAATCAACGGCAACAAAGTCTTGTTTATTATTTTTTTCTTTAAATCCTCAATTTGGAGATAATCATCAGTCAAGTTTAAGTACTCAAGACAGTCTAGTTCTTACCTTATTCCCCTGGGTTCGACCCCAACCTCTTTGTTGCGCTCTATATTTGGCTACAACGTCCGCTTCATACTTTACCAGGATGTGAGTTTGAGCATTATCAAAAAGTGGAGCTGTTGCCTGGGGAATACAACTAAGATTAGATTAATTTCTTGTATTTAACTTTTGGTTCTTATTTCCTTAATTACGTTTTCTTTTTGTTTTTTTCTTTACACCCACAGTTGTCGCTTGCAAATTCCACGTACTTGACAAAGTGGATGTCCCTTATTTCTTTAGATCTCAAACTTTAAAGAACACTGCGAAGGATGTAGAACCAAGAGAACGTAGATGCCGCCTTGTCAGCTGAAGCAGGCAAGCCAAGCTAGCCTCGCAAGTCATAGCCTTCGTGAAGCCGATGATGCACGAGATGATCACACGCGGGTCTCAATGGAAGGGAACAGAGGCTAGAGATATGCCCTCAATTCTTTAATGAGGATGACTCGTATATTGATGAAGTCGGGTCAACCGGAGCTATTGTACTACCACCTTTGCCTGCTAGGGAAAAATTTTACATCACTAGCACTATGATTCAATCATAAACATTTAAGGGGGTGTTTAGCTGTCCATGCAGCTGCCAAACCGTACCTAATGAACTTGGAATATGCAAGGCATACAGGTTGCCTGTGTCAGCTAGGACGCAATAGTTAAGACTTTCCAATTTGCCCTGCCTGGGAAGCCATTTTTATGGTTATCAGAAGTACTTTAATACCTAATAACTCGGAGGGAGCTCAAATAAGTTTTTCTAGAGATATTTTTTCCTGATGCGGCTTAAGTATGAAATGTATAATTTCGATAATTGAAGACAAAGGAACTTCATGAAACCTACTTGAGATTAAAGAAGAAGGACTAAGTGCCCAAACCACAAAATTCCCGCTACGCTTTTGGACATTTTCAGATCACTAAACACAGTAATGAAAGCTATAGTATACATAGCTGGAGGGGCATTGATGAGCCACACCTAGGGAGCAAGCTACTATTCTAGACATAGTGATGATAACGAATGAGCGTGGTATACTGGGTTGAAAGGCTTAAGCCGGGTGCATATGTTGTTGGTTTGACTGCAGCACAACGAAGAAAGGAGGAAGAACATGACTAGGACTATCCATATGTTCATATCATTGGACCTACTCATGAAGCATATCATGGGCGCTAGAGCCAGAAAAGCACTATGAAACACAACGATAGGAACAAGGACCATAGCACTCGATTGCAGGAGGAGACAAACTTCTTGGACAACCAAGTGGTGTGTTTCCGAGTGTATGCCCTAAGTCTACACCCCAAGATGGAATACGGTACATGGAGTCACAAGCAACCCCAAGTCAACCCCGGTCTATCATACACCGGTATTCTCGTAAACATATATATAGCGAAACTTTTAGAGTAATGATATAAAACGTTAGAATGAAAAATAAAGTTGAATCATAACAATTAAAACATCATAAAACACAAGTCCGAAACCAAGCTTTGTCTTAAAGCCACTATAATTGATAAGTTGCCGTGACAAGACCCTACTAACTCCAAGAATAGATGGAAGAAAATAGAATCAAATAAATGCTCTTCTGTCTCGAAAGATGAGGACTCACTAATAGTGCAACTGGAGTCTTCCGAGAGCGACTGCCAGTGCCGCACTGCATCCTCGCAGATGTAAGGTTAAAACAATACAGAATAAAAGGTATGCATCAGTACTTTGAATGTATAGAGTAAATGAGAGACATTACACACGTAGAAGTGAAATGGGTAAATTGAGAGACATTCAATGACCAATCAAATTGCCGAACCTAATAACTATAAAAACGAGATATTTAAAGCACCTGCCTCTATGGTCAAAGACATGCCCTAAATCCGATATGTCAATATAAAATTTATCTCGAGACTCAACCAGCTACTAGTAGGAATGTCTATAACCAACATATAACCACGTGAACTAGACATGGAGTCCAATGTATATACCCCATTGGTAGGACCCAATATAGAATGTAGAGGCATGAATTAGTTTATCACAAATCTGGGACCATGAGGCCAAAAATATCCTATGGTGGTGACATAGCTCCGGGAACCCGGGCATTGGAACCCCGATCCACGCGGCAAGTCCTACTCCTATTATAGTCCACCGACATTAAGCGATAGTTCAAATCAGGGCTCAAGACCAGCCAGAATACCTATCTCGGAATCACACTCAGAGTCCTAACGGACCTGATTCTCAGAATCTCTGTCTCTAAGACTTGTCAGTTGCTTTATCTCAGCTACTGCAACTGTTTAAACAGAACAACTGAAAATCCGGTGCCGAGTCTTACCCGATAACTAAGACGCAACACTCGTGAAAATATGTACTTCAAACTCAGCGCCACAAATTCTTAAATAACATCGAGGATTCTAACATTCTCGGAATAAATCAACTGATTACGCAAATAACTAAGATTTCAATTCATACTCGTAACTTGGGAATCCAACATACGTGATAGAAATAATCAACAAGGAAGAGTAACCCAATAGGCAAAATGAGGTGATCTCATTCAATACTAGGCTAAAATCACTCCTTACGATAAAGAGTGATATACAATATCTAGTTAATGAGGATATCCAACAATCATCTTAAATCATATTCCACAAGATATATAATAGAATCAGTATATAATTCATCCACATCCAAAACTCAAAAATAATTCACTACTGGAACAACATTAATATAATCATGAAATGATGGAATCATATCTATAATTAACGTGATAATATCTTCTACATGAATTCAGAAATTCGATATATACTCCCTTCGCATTCAAATCTCGTGGCTAGAATTCAAAGAGAAACTAGAGGGATTTGGGGACACAAGGGAAGAAGTATTCCTGCCAGTCTCACATACATGTTTACAAATTCCTTGGGAAATAAAACTTGAATCACTTCAATAGATAAGAAGCCCTATGGAGTTCTTGGGAGGAAAGCTTACTTTTTGATTTTTGGAAAAAGATGAGGGAAATATGAAAATTGTTTAACCCCTCTAAATGGCCTTAAAATAATCGCAAAATGAATTAGTTTAGAGTTTACGAGGTTAGGAACAGAAGAGACCCTTGATAAACATGCTGGGAAAACGGATCGCCAGTCCCCACGATGGACCTAACGACTGCGCTCCGCGACTATGACTCATGGTCACGGCCAAGCGAGTTCATCACCAAAACCCGTCACACCGAACGGAGTCCCGGATCGCAACACGGGACAAGGAGTCCTGCAAGAGATTCTAAGCCAAAACTCATGGCATAAGTCACATCTAAATTGATAAATAAAACAGAAGAATCAACAAGATAATCATAGTGCGGAAGCCTGTGATTACACATAACATCGTAATACATAATACAACCATATCCGAAAAGCTCTCTAAACATGACTGTTGATGAGACAAGACCCCAACAAACCGAAATAATCAAAATTGAAAGTACATAAGCAGTAACTGAATAAGTCTAGTCCTCGGGAGATTATGACTCACCAAGAACGCACGATGCTATCTCTCAAAAAGACTGAACTATAATCTAGACAGCTTGAGCCGATCTCCGTATCAGCAAAACATAAAGAATATAGAGTATGTGGTCGCACGTGGAAACATACCAAGTGTGGGCAAGTAAACCAAGCAGAAAAAATCATTTAAATACAATGTACATGTAATTATAAACATTAAGAATTCAGAGTAGGCTTTGTATGCATTCTTTCTGAAATCGTGATCTCATCATAACAAAGCATGCGACTGCACCGAACAGATTGATCAAAGCTGACATTTGATACATATAAGTAATGAACATTTAGTCAAACCCGCTTTAGAACATGTATCACGTATAAATCTCAAGAAATGACAAAGAACATGGCATGCTTCAAATCATGAGGAACAATGGGAGCCTTGTCTTAACCGCGATAGAGCATACATGGTCCAAACTATCACACTCAAGTGGGTAGAGCCGCCCAAAGCCTTTCCTGTGGCTAGGGACAATACCATGATATCGATGTCATGCCTGGGTGGATAATAGGCCTGTGGATGGTCATGCTGTAGGTCCTAAAGTAATATATATAAGTAATAACCTATGTTGGCATGTGTTCTGAGGCATATGGTGATCGACTCCTAGCCTACTAAGCAAACACTACTCCCAAAAACATGCATATGCTCTACATCATTATTCAACGAAGCTCAGCATCGACTATTGATGTAGTCAATAATCAAATATGATATCTTGTATGTAAATCGTGCATATGAGAAGCTTCAACTTAAACCATACCACAAGCTGAAAGATGGCTGGGAGTCTCCGCCCATGACCATGTTTTAAGCTTAATTCGGAAAAAATCATAAATCATTTTTTGAACATGTGGCATTTCCCCAAAGTTTTATCACACTTGAATTACTCAATTCACATCGAACACAGATTATAAACATGGGTAGTTTGAAAACATGCTTTTCATCTTAATATTCATCATCATCATACATTCATCACAAATCTCACTTTTTATGATCATCTCATCAGTGGGCTTTTTAATTCATAAAGATAGAAACATGATTTTTAATTTAAAATATTATAAAACCGTCCATGCTTCATAATTCAATAGTAGAAACATATTAAAACCATACCCATGTAGATAGTTTGTGAATGCTACTGGGGTTAAAACCTCTACAGATTAGACATACAGAACATTCATGATTTAGAGAAATTAGGAATAAAAGGAAAGGAATCACCTTATCCATAACTCATGCTTCATTACTGTTATTCTTCTGAAGACTTTTGGTATCCCAAGAAGAATGAAGAGAAATTGAGGAACAGTAGGCTTGATCACCTCTATCACCTTCTACCTTGCATGCATAAATGTAAATGGCCTAAACTCGAACTTAACTCCTTTAAAAGACATCATTCATAACTCGAAAGACAAAGTTTAGGCCTTAGAACTAGGAAATTAAGAAATAACTTCATGAAATTCGCAGAATTTAACTCTGCCGATGGTCCTAATTAGGGACCCAACGCCGTCCTCTAAGGGCCATGACTCGTGGCATGATATTTGAAGTACACTGTCAAGTCTGGGCTCGTAACGGAAGACATAACGACTGTTACCTAATGACCACAACTCGTGGTCACTATCCTGTGAGGTGAACTACCTCTAATTCTACCTTGCTCCATCCTGCCGCTCACACCCTCCCCACGAATTGTGGTGGGTCGATCACGATTCGTGTGGGGTCCTTCTATCAAGTACACTCGCCCTCTTCCTTCTCTTCTTACCTCACCCACCCCACGATCGACCTAACGGGTCGTGGGTCCCGACCACGACTAGTGGTCATGTCCATGGGATCCCATCTTTCAAATTTTCAACTCATCACCTGGGCCTCCCTAGGAGTCACCTCACAAATCTTGGGCTGCATCAATGGATCACCTCACGACCCGCTCGTGACCCTGAGATGCCAAATCTTAGTTTTCTCCATTTAACCTCCTAGGTCGGGTCTTTAGGCTGGGTATAAAAATATCTCCACTTTGGGAACATTCATCCTTGAATGTTGGAAAACATACAGAAAAGCAGAGAACTGCAATCATCATATTTAAATACTAATCATTTAAAACCGAAACTAATCTTAACAACTACTCGATTCAAACTATGTCGTTGGACTGAATCCACGAATTATACACATCCATATACATAAAATAAACTTTGGCACATGAATCAACATGAAAAATCTTAAAATAGAGTTTGAGAGAAGGACTGATACCTAAAGCCGGAACTGAGCTGCAGAGAATAAATTTGTATGTATCATATCTCGCTTCGGCTTCCTACGTAGCTCCCCCAACATGTTGATTCCTCCATAAAAGCTTGACTGAAGCTAGCTCCTTGTTCCTTATCCTTTGAACCCGTGATCTAATATTTCACTGATCTCCTCATATGGCAAGGATGTCTTTCTACACCAACACCGCCCACTGAAAATAGGGCTGGATCACCCAAACACTTCTTTATGAGCAATACATGAAAGACGAGATACGCTAATCCCGAAGGCAACTCCAATTCGTACGCCACTTTGCTAATGGTTTATCACGATTTGGTATGGGCCAACATAGCGGGACTAAGTTTCCCTTCTTACCAAACCCTTATCACTACCTTTATGCGAGACACCTTTAAAAATATCCAATCATCAACTTAAAACTTTATTCCCTTCTCCTCACATCGAAGATAGACTTTTGGCGACTCGGTAGCTTTTCAACTTGTCCCTTATCAACTAAACCTTCTCCATAGCCTCATGAAATCGCACCTGTCCTATCATTACCACCTCCTCACCAACCTCAAACAACCTAATGGGCGATCTCATCTCCTCCTATAAAGAGCCTCAACGACATCATATGAATAATCGAGCATACTGCTATTGTATGCAAACTAGATAAGAGGAAAATGCTCATGCCAACAACCTTGAAGTCGATTACACATTCTACTCGACATGTCCGAGCCCGAATTGTCCACTCCGCTTGACTATCCTTTTGCGGGTGAAACATTGTATTGAGCTTAACCATAGTACCAATTCCTTTTGGAAACAACTTCAAAAATTGAGAGGTAAATTGGGTACCTCTATCTGATATGATGGACAAGGGCACTCCATGCAATCAAACTAACCTGTGATGTATAGTTGGCATCCTCCACTGAATCCATGGTTTGCACTAGAGAAAATCAAAGAACCTTGGTAAACCTGTCAATGTAACCCAAATGGAATCTTACTATTGACGAGTGTGAGGCAAAACTGTGATGAAGTCCATATTAATTTCTTCCCACTTCCAAGTAGGAATACTGATGTCCTAAAGCACAATTCTCCCGGTCTCTACTGTCGTACTTTACTTGCCGATAGTTCGGGCACTTTGCCAACTCCGCGATGTCCTTCTTCATTATATCCCACCAATAGACTTCCTTTAAGTTGGTACACTTTATTGGAACTTGAATGGATAGAATACGAGAACCATGAGCCTCGTGCAACATCCGGCTCCTCAAATCATCAACATCGGGAACACATAGGAGACCCTGGTACCGAAGCACACCATCTCCCCCTTTTGAGAAGACCTATACCTTATGATTTTGAATGGCTTCATTTAACTTTACCAAAGTCGTGTCCTCATCTTGTCTAGATGTTACATCAATCACCAAGGACGCATTCCAATCCATTCTGAAAATGAACACCGCTATCGGTCGAGTCAACCAACCTAACTTCCAACCACATGCGAAAATGATGCAATACCTTCACTGCATCCTTCTTCCCCTCATCCATATGGGACACTCTCCATGGAGAGTCTATTAAGTGATTCGCCAAGACATTGGCCTTACCCGGATGGTAAAGGACACTCATATCATAGTCCTGAGTAGCTCCAACCACGTCCTTTGCCGAAAATGGAGATCCTTCTACGGGAACACATATTGTAAGCTCTTTTGGTCCGTAAACACATCCATATGGACCCCGTACGAGTAATGTCTCCAAATAATCAAGAGAATAAATTACCGCAACCAATTCAAAATCATGGGTCGGGTAATTCTTCTCATGAACTTTCAACTATCATGAGGCATATGCTATAATCTCTTCCGTGCACCATCAATACACACCCAATTCCAATCCTTGAAATGTCACAATACACACAACCTACTCCGTGACTCCTCCGATAGAGTTAACACCAATGCCGAAATGAGTCGAGTGTTCAACTCATAGAAGATCTTCACACAAGCCTACGACCATTTGAATTTCACATTCTTATGGGTCAATTTGGTCAAAGGAGCTATAATTGATGAGAAAATTCAACAACTCCAATAATAGTCGGCTAAACCCAAGAAACTCTAAATATCTAAGGATTCACCTATCTAGGCCAATTCTTCACCGGCTTCTATTTTCTGATAATCAACCTTTATGCCATCACTTGACACCATGGACTAAAAATGCTACAGAGTCCAACCAGAACCTCGACTTGCTGAATTTGGCATAAAATTGGCGATCCTGAGAGTCTGTAGCACAACTCTCAAATAAGCGGCATGCTCCTCCTTGCTTCTAGAGTATATAAGATGTCATCAATAAACCAATCACGAACATATCCAAGTATGGCTTGAACACCCCGTTCATCAAGTCCATAAAAGTTGCAAGAGCATTCGTTAGTCCAAAAGACATAACCACAAACTCATATTTACTATATTGTGTCCTGAATGCTATCTTCGGGATATCGCTCTCCCGAACCCCGAGCCGATGGTACCCATATCCGAGATCTATCTTCGAGAAAAACTTGGCATCCTAAAGCTGGTCAAATAAATCATAAATCCCGGTAGAGGATACCTCGTTCTTGACGGTGACTTTGTTCAATTGCCGATAATCAATGCACATACAAAGAGAACCATCTTTCTTTCGGACAAAGTGAACTGGTGCACCCTATAGGACTTGCTCGATCTAATGAAACCTTATCTAACAGTCCTTCAACTGCTCTTTAAACTCTCTCTTTAGCTCTCATTGAGCCATACTCAGAAGAGGAAAAGATATAGGCTACATGTCGGAAAGAAGGTCGATACCAAAATCGATCCTCCCACTCCGGGAGGGATTCCCGATAAATCCTTTGGGAAGACTTCTGGATACTACATACTACTCGGGACAGAGTGGGATAGCCTGGGGTCTCGTACATCGATCCTTAACCCTAACTAGCTGGTACACACAACCTTTGGAGATCATCTTTATGTCCTAAGGTAAAGAAATGAAACACCTACAAGCACAGCCAACTACTTCCATTCCCAAGACTAGTCACCTAGAAATCAACTCTACTACCCGGGTTCTAAAATTAACTAAAGCCCAAACATGCAAATAGTCAATCCACGCTGAGGATAATATCAAAATGAGTCATGGCTAACTCTATCAAATATGCCTGGTGACTTTCTCAAGGATTGAGACCGCAAACTTATACACCCATCTAGCCGTTAAATCGAGTGACCTACCGGAGTAGAAATTGAGAAGGGTTCTAACAAGACATAGGGACTAACTCCGAAGCTACTGGACACATAAGGTTTCACAAAAGACAAGGTATCCCTGGATCTAATAAAGCATAAACATCAAAATGGAAAACTCATAACATACTTGTGACCACATCCGGGAGACCTTCTCTCCCCGGCGGATGCTAAGGCATAGAATATTTTTTGGCATTGACCGCCACCTATGCTAGTAGAATCCTCGGGAGCAAGCCGAAAAGTGAGAGGCTACTAAATTAGAAGTTGGGCCTCGACCTCATCATCATCTTGTCTCACTGCTGCGTAATATCTAAGCATGTGTGCGAGCTTCACAACCGAAACAAGAACTCGGGTCCTACTAAACACCGACCTGTGACCCCGACCACACCGGGCAGAGGGTCGGAATACTAGAATCTGCGGGTCTACTTCTCTAACCCTAGAGCTCCCATGCTCTGCCCTCTGATCGTGCCTCAATCTGATGGCACACTCAAAATGCTGAAGATGATGGGGCACGTGATGCTACTGGTGGGTCCGCTGCCGGTGCCCACCACCCGACCTCGGTCAGTGAAAATATCTCGACTACTACCTCGCCCTCTTGCCTCCCTCTCTCTCATTTGTGCCGCCTCCATCTACTCGGGCATGCAAAACTATTCGAGGGAAATTCATATCGTAATGGAGCATGTCGATCCTGCACATTGTCGAATAACCCACTACCTATGAATGAAACCCGCAACCCGTGCACTCTAATCGGCTACTAACTCGGGGCGTATTTTGATAGGCGAGTGAATTCGAGGGCATACTCCCGCACCGTCATCCTCCTCGCTAAGATTAATGGACTAGTTTCTTCAACTCTCTTATCTCACGGGAAGAACCGATCTAGGAATTCAATATGGAACTCTTCCTTAAGTGATGTGGTCGGCTCCGACCCTACTATCTTTCCATTAGAGAAACTAGATGCGCGCGAATTTCTTTCAACTAGTACGCAGGCCAACTCCGGCACACTCAACTCCATTCACCCCCAAGACTTGCGTGATCTTCACGATCTCATCTATGAACTCATGTGGGAACTCATCTACTTTTGATCTAGAACTCCGACGGGTTCATTTTCAAGAAACTTGACTCGAGTCGCCGCCGCATTGCTGTCATTTTGTAAACACAGGTTGGCGACTGATTGAACTGAAAGGTCAAGGCTTGCGCAAACATCTTAATAGCTTCCTGAAACATCTCAACGAGCAATCTCAAGAATAATGATCATGTCAATCTAAATCATGAGAAACAATGGGAGACTCGCTTTTAATTGACATACCAAGATAGAGCTTATGTGGTCTCAACTATCACATTCAAGTGGGTAGAGTCGTCCAAAGCCTTGCCAGGGCTAGGGATGATAGCATTATCGATATCAACCTCGCGGCCCAATAGGTCCAGGGATAACTCATATGTCACGCCCCCATAACTTGGGGGAGGGTGGACCGGCTCCCCCATACTGAATTCGGGATCGGGAAGCCGACTATATGACATTCGTAACTGTAACACTTAGGCCATCCAAAGCCACTCCGTCAATCAACGGAGCAACCGGATCCATAATGTCTCGACAATACAGGGTAAACAACTGAAATGCAAACAAGGCTATGAGTATGCTAAACTAAACAACAAAAGCCGACAAGGCCACAACCGAATACCATTGTACACAAAGTCCACAAACCTCTAAAGAGTAAATGACTGATGGTCTAAATGCTTCCGACCTACCCATAACTACATCTCAAAACTATAACTGAAATAAAACCAGTCTTAGCTCCAGAAAGAAAGGAGCATACCAACACATCTGCTAATCTCACGAACTTCTACTACAATCGCAATCCTAACCTCTACCCGCACTGCACAAACGCAGTCCTCAGCAAAGGGAAGTCAGTACGAATGAAATGTACTGGTATGTAAGGCAGATAAATGTAAACATGTAAGATAACAATGATAACTTCCCAGCCAGAAAAAAGGAATAACAACTCGAATCCTCGGAACCAAACCGCAATAAGTCATCAAGTGCAAATACAACCAAGTAAGCATAAGAAAAATTATAACTGTAATGCCAACAACCAACCAACCATAGATCAATATATAAAATTCGTCCAGCCGGTGTACCATACAAGGAAAATAAAAGTATCTTGAGCCGATGTATCACAATTGCAAATAAAATATCTTCAACCGATATACCATACCGGGTAAAATAAAATATCTCCAAATCGATGTACCACACCGGGTTAAAATAAAAATATCTCCAGCCGATGTACCACACCAGGGTAACATAAAATATCTCTAGCCGATACCACACCGGTATCATAAAATATCCCAACGTATGTACCAAGTCGAGGTAAAATAAAAATATTAAAAAAAATATCTCCACCTCGATGTACTACACCGGGGTAAATATAAATATCTCTAGCCGATGCAGCTTACACCGGGGGTAAAATAAAATAATTCTAAATCATAATCATAAATAGGGTCAATATGGCTTATATTGAGTCAATTTAACACGTATGGCATATAAATGAGCAAATGTTAAATTTGTGGCTAGGTCGGAATAGGCCTCTTTCGTAACCCATAAATGCAAGTGAGCACCCATATCATGTAAAGCTAGAAAATATGTATATATATCACATAAAGTTGTCAAATTTTACATGAACATGTCGACTCAGTTACTTGAAGGACCTTCAAGAGGTTTAGACAACATAAGAAATTTTGTAGGCTTACAAACAATGTCCTACCAATAATCCTACCAATTGAATATATTACTTGGATAGAAACACATAGAGCTCATTTCTACACAATTCTTTAACATTTGGGAACTACAAATGTATATTGCCTACCAGGTGGTTCCTTAACCTATATCGGCAACTATACATTGGAATTTCATTGCCAAATTTATCATGTAGATTAGCACATATAGTCCTTAATTCATTTGACTTATTTGCAGTAAAACATGGAAATTATAACTAGAACATGGAGTTATTTGTCATATACATAGAGCTGAGAACTGAACTACAAACATAGAACGTATGAGACTTCTATATAATGTATAACTCGCATTTAGTTAACTAGGTGACCTCAAGGAGACTTCGTGGTATTCAAAGTTCTGAGCTTAACTGATTGTTATCATAGCCTGCACTTATACTTACTTAGACATTAGGAACATTGGTACCTTGGAGAATCTCTCCTCTGAATTTAGGAAATTCAACTGATAACTCAACAAGAGCTAAACATAAAGATGCATGACTTGAATAAAACTGAAAGAATTTAACTGTATGTTATAACATGAAAATCGTACACATTAAGACTTCTTGCTGGGAAGACATATAAAGACTTGAGTTCTTAGATTTGTATACAACATCAAATACTTGACCGAGACATTAGCATAATTCTCGAAATATGATCTCTCAAAAACTTCTTAGATCAGCTAGCATATTTCAACATAAATTAGAGACGTAAAGACATAACTTAAGGATTTTAGACTTAGGAGCTCTATAACATGGGAACTCGTGAGTAAATCTCTAAGTGATTCCTTATAAGTAAATAAAGATATACAGTTGTAATTCGGGTGATGTTGGATTGACTTACATAACTTTGCAATTATCTGCGGAGCTTAAGAAAGCTTACATAATCATAACTGACTTAGAAGATCCTAGGATTACCCTTTTCATACATGATAGAAAATTTCAACAATTAGAATAGATAACTTAACATAATCCTTTAGGGGTATAGTAGAGAGCTTCTAAACTTAAGTTACTATTTTGCAGGCGTTCAACTCTAATTATTTCGTAGAAGGTTAACACTTTAGTGGTTATTCATCAACGTAAAACATACTGAACATAAACAATTAATTTATAACTCTTTTTGCTAAATGTCTTTAGAACAGGGTTGATCTTCCTAGTTGTTGCCTACCTCGTTCACAATTGTAACCCGTATCGTCTAATTTTACAATATTTAGCTCTACTTTCCTTATTCATCTTAACTTCTTTGACAAAATTTATTCACTCTATACTAAAGCCTTTACCCTCGTGTTCACTATTCCATCAATTATTATACACACTTACCTCTTTGCCTAATTGACAACATAGCCACGCTTTCCCCATTAACATGTATCGATATAGCTTATTCGCTATGTGCCGCTTACTTAGCTTTAAAGAGGAAAAACATAAAATCAACTTTTTATATTAAGCACTTTAAAACATAAACATATATGAGGGATTAACAATATTATTAAAACATCATTTCAATAAGCTCGTTTACCCTCAATCGGCTTAGCGTCATCTTCTTAGCTTAAGCTCAATTACATCTCGTCGTCTCAGCATTTCCTACCAATTTCACTAAGTGACAAGATCTTCACATATATTAAACATCACATATATAGTATACTGCAAAGGACCAACTCACAGTGCCCACGTTAAGGGGACTTCAGACTCGATTTGGAACTACGGCAACAATCGTATAAAAATTACACCTTTCGCTTCAAATTTGTTCGCTTCAACCATTCATAACGATTCAAGCTTTATTCCAAGTATTTCAAACCCTTTGGAAAGGATCATACATGCCACAATATGATTTTAAAAACATAGGAATATTGATCCTTTCAATAACTTAGTTTCGTGCTTTAAAAACAAGGAAAGGGACGCCTTTACATACCTTGGAACGTTGACTCTAATTTTTCCGAAAATCTTCCTTTCAAGATTACTCCTTAAGGATCCTTCCAAGTCCAATTTACAAACCCAAAAAGCAACAACTTCACTTCACCAAAGTTCTGGAAAAATTGGGCAGCAACATGCCACAAAAACACACAAAGAA